>LAVV01004444.1:0-28566 GCA_001263375.1 Puccinia sorghi
GTGTCGGACGGTGGATCTTTTGGGAGGAGGTGTGGATGTCTGATCGTCCAGCGCCGGTCGAGTTTTCTTATGACGATTACCACCGCCACCACCGGAAGGTTTGGACTGAGCATCAGGCGGAATCATTGTGCTCCAGGGTGACTCCTTGAAACTCTCGGGAAGCTGCATGTGTGAAGAAGAGGCGCCATCAACAGCTGTCGAGCCGATGCTGCCATGATGGGGTAAGGACTGTATTCCGACAAAAGGCATTAATGGAGCCTCCGGCGGGGACGACAACTGGCTGTACCCCAAAGACTCGTGGTGGTCGTGGATGATTGGTGCGTTCGACCGCCAGAAGCTAAAGGATTGAGAAAGCAATTCTTCCCTTCCATGAACAAGGATCTCCCCGCCGAGGCCCTCATAATTAGTCGTCTGTGCGTGCGGAGCAGCGGAAATTTCGGGAGCAGTCAATTGCCGGAGAGGTGAGTGTGGCTGGGTGGCGATAGGAGAGATAAAGCCGGTTGGCTCATGGTCATACATGAACGGGTGGAAATCGTCGTTTGAGTCAGCCCATGGGGTACTCCTGCCATGGTAGCCGGGAAGAGTCGCGTCGTGCTGGTGATGAATCCCATCGTCAAACCACCACGTCTCCGGCGTCAGTTGGTCCGGCAGAGGGGGGAGCTCCGGCAGCTTCGTGTCCACACCGGAAATCGATATCATCATCATCCGAAGAAAACATAATATTCTACCACCCGAGTTTATCGTCTTCATTATCGGTTCCTCCTTTCCTCAGCTTTCTTGAGAGCCGTCTGTCGCACACAAGAATGGCTATTTTCCTTTCCTTTTTTTGCACGTCCCCGGAGGGTAGCGGAGAGGCGACGAAAGTCCATAGAGTGCTGCGTAATGAGTATGGAAGTGATGGATCGAGTAATGTGTATTGCGAGAGCCAGCAGAAAACATGGATGATGAAAGACCAAGATATTATTGTTGTACGGGTGTGCAAACTCCATTCTTGGAGTACCGCAGGGTTATCTTCCCCCGCGCTGACGTGGCAATCAAGATAAGACTTAAGCCACCTTCCCTATCAGTTTCCGCTAGCCGCAACAATTATGACCCGCACAGGTAAATACCAGACCATAACACAAGAAACTTGAACTCTATCTCCTCGACTGCGGGGGTCTTGTCCTAACCCTGCAGAAGTTTCGGGTCGATATTCCCTGTGCTGCCGCGCGGACTTAGCTGATCAATGGTACACCCCGGAGCACTTGTTGACAGGTGATACCGCCAAGCCAGCGTCAAGCTTGTTATGGCCTGGTGTATACCTGTATGGGGTGTTGCCGACAAAATGCATATGCATTATGCTAACCCGCGCGTCAACTCACTCGCCACCCATTTTGATATTTGTCACCTATTAGCATATTCATCAGCTGTACAGGTTTTTGTCATCTCCATTTGGAACTGATCAACTCATCACATCCCAACCAATCATATCACCTGATCAACTCATGAGAGCTGGCTGCGGACAAATGGACGTAAGGCAATATTGAATTCTATACATCTAGCTTGACAACATGTAAATATGCCCCCAGTTGCACATAAACAGAGCTCTTCCCCTACTCACAACCATAGCTTTTGATTTGTACCCCCATATCAGAAGACTTTTACACAGCTCACTCATCAAACTGAAAGCCTTCAGTATTTCTCTACACTTACCTGTAACCCACCACCTACACCCATAAAAAATAAATCACCAACATAAACATGAACCCAGCCAACATTCAAGCAGTCATTGCAGCTGCATTGGAACAACAATCCAAACAGTTTGAGGCCCAGCTTGCTGATCAAGACAGAAAGCCTGCTGATCAAGACAAAAAGCTTTCCGATCTCATGGCCAAGGTCAACATCAAGGATAAATCCCCTAGTGGTTCTCAAAAGGTAACTCCAATGAGCAACAAGAAAATCTCAGCAGGACCGACTCAAACTACACAATCCCCAACCAACAAACGCTCCATCAATACAACTGCCAAGGGAAAGTCCAGTACCTCATCAAGCCACCCAGCTCCTTCTACAACTCCCCTCAACCAAAAAAGAAAAGTCTCTACCCCTAAAACCAAGTCGCCCAAAGGGAGTCCTTTCCGAATGGTCTCAACGAACATGCCGGAATCATTTTCCACAACCAGAGTTTGTATCTTTTCCTCAACAAATCCTAACATTCATTTTGCATACATCAATTCTGACAATAATTCGTGAATTCATGGGGATGCGCTCTATGTCAATGAGCACAATACACATGGTAAGGCATTTGAGTGCGCCCATGTCATACGACCAACCCAACATACTAGAGGGGGATTTGGCTGGACAAAGTGCACAAGGGGAGGTTTGAAGATGAGGGCTAAGCTACCTAAGAGATGATTCGAAGATAACTAATTCAAGTTTGAGAAAAGGATTCAAAGATGTTAACTTATGATCTTTGATTATTTGAAGATAACTAACTTAGGTTTGAGAAATGTAACCAACAGGGCAATGTCTATTGGCAAGGTTGATGTGTGAAATCCACAATATTAATTAACTGAGGAAAGAGAGAAAAGAATGAGGAAAGTACAAGAGTTTAAATAGAAAGGAATACAAGTTTGAAGAGAGAGAGAGGGAAAGGAAATGAGGGTTGAAGCACATGAGGATTGATGATGGGTGTAAAAGCAAGGGTTGTGCTTTGAGGAAAGCCAGCAAGTGAGGAGTGATCCATTCGAATATCCAAGGGTAGGATTGAAGATAATGAGAGATTATCGCTGGTTGTGATTGAGGGATGCTTCAAAAAATTGGGTTATGGTCAAAGCATAGATTACTGAGCACAGACGGGTTAAGGGATTATTGTCGTGCTAGCTGGAAATGGAAGGAGTTACCAAGCGTGATGGCTGAGTAAACTTTGAAAGTAATCCTTTGCGAAAAAGTCAAAGACCGCAATGCATGTTTGCATTTGATTCGAGAATGTTGAGCTCTCATTGGTTGAGTGTTGTGTGTCGATATATGATGTGTAGATGTTTGGTTCAAAAAGCGTGAGCTATTGAAGCAGCATTTGGTTCGAAGCTGAGCCTGAAGTTCAACACGTGACACTTAACTTCTGATCTTGTAAGGGCCATTCCATCCATTTTCAAAAAATTTCCCCCACTAAGAATCCAAGATATTATTGTAAGCTAAGACCATGGTTCCTGGACTCAAGGGTTTTCTAACAGTTTTCTTGTGATTCACGGGTTCCAGAGATTTTTCCCATGATTTCCTCATCTTCTTGTTAGCTTCTTGCAAAATTTCCTCCCTTAATTCAAATTGAAGGTTCCTAGCTAACATTAGTTTATCTGTGGTTTTGATAGTTTTCCAATCTGTCCCAAGGTATGTTTCCATCTCTAGGTCCACAGGGAGAAAAGCTGGCTGACCAAATAATAATTCATAAGGGCTGAAAACTGTTTAAATTTTAACTCTACCCTTCATCATTCTTGTCCCTCCTTTTTACTATTTCTTGATTTCACTGATATTACAGAAATATAAAAGATGTCTGTTGTGTGCTTTCAGTTATACCAGTCTTGTAGTCATGAACCCTGAACATGAATCTGATTCAATCTCAGTAAATTGTTTCTTGTCTTTTGATTTCTATCAGCTGATTGATTAGAATTAACGCCTCTTTTTATCTGTGATTTATTTTGTTTTTCCTATCAAGCTTATCTGGTCTAATGAAAATAGAAAATCTTATCTAGTCTGTCTTGTCCAAACTAAAAGTCTGCTCTTGGCTGTTTTTATTCAAAATCCTTTTTCTTTATCCAATTATTTTCCAACCAAATCTAGAACAGCTGTTACATAGACTATATAATTAGACTAGTCACAAGCAATATCAATATTGGTTCTCCTCCATATTTTACCGTACCAATCTGAGCCAATCCAGTGATTCCTTCATGAGGTTCTCTTTGAAAAGATTAACAGTTTTATTGCTGAAACTAGAACCAGACACTAAAGACAAGACGTTAGAGAAAGAAGAAAGAAAAGAAAGGAGAGGAGCACAGGAGAGAGGCATACCACTGATAGACACAAAGAGTGTGAGACGACAGGCTGAGAGAGAGAAAAGAGCAGAGCAGAGCAGAGAAAGAAAGGACACTGAAGACGGAAGACATAGGATTAATTACACATCAGAAGAGATACCAGTGGTTGTTGTCTTTTCTCACCAAGTTGATGATTGATCGCAGCTGTTGTGTCGAGGCTTTTGAAGCAGAGCAGGTTGAGATGAAGCTGTTGAAAGAAGCTGGTGAGGTCGATGGAGGACTTGATGAAGCAGTCTTCAGCTGAATGAGAAGCTTAGATCGACCTGGAGAGTCAATGTGTGGTCTAGAGCTTGAGTATTTAACAGGGTGAAGGACAGGGTTCGAGTTGTGGTTGAGGATTTGATTGCGGCTGAGTTGTGGTTGTTGTTCCGGCAGCTGATTTGGACTAGTCAACAGCCAGAATTCCAACACCCCCCTCAATTTGGTGTGAAAAGAACTAGAAAGCAACGTTCTTGAAGTCTTTTCAGTGATTCTGCATTGCTTGGTTTGGTGAGGGCATCGGCCACCATATTTTCTGAAGGGATGAGTTTGACGTTGATCTGATTTGAGTTCTTGAGTTCTCGAAGCCATTTCATTTTTATGTCGAGATGCTTCGTCTTTGAGTTTGAGCCAAAGTTTTTGATTTTTTCAACAAGACCTTGATTATCGACATTGAATTCAGTAGGATTGAGTTTTTCTTTCCAGAGTTCTTCGATCAGGTAGGTGACCCATCTGCTTTCTTGAACACCATCAGACAAGGCATTCAATTCAGCCTCAGTTGAAGATAGGGAAATGTTCTTCTGCTTTTTACTGTTCCAGGACACGGGGCAAGATTTCCAGAAGCAGATCGATCCACTCCGTGAAAGACGAGTTTCCAGGTCATCAGCCCACGTTGCGTCAGTAAAGTATTTGATGGAGTTGGTGGAGTCAGAAGAGTCTGGTCGAAGAGTGAGTGCGAGATTGGTGGTTCCTTTCAGGTACTTCCAGCAGTGAAGGACCTGTTTCCAATGGTTTATTCCAGGATCGTTGTTGAAGCTAGAGAGGATGGAGACAGCAGGAGCGAGATCGGGTCTTGTTCTACACGCTAAAAAGTTAAGCAGACCCGTGTGGCTTCGATAGTTTATATTCAAATCTTTGAAGGCTTCCTTTTCTTTCTCGGTGGCCTTCGTGAGATGGATTCCTGGAGAGAGCGGAGTCATCACTGAACGACAATGTTCCATGCCGAGAAGTTCTAGACCTTTTTGGATGAGTTTAGGCTGCGAGAGCGAAATTGAGTTATTTTCTTGACATAGCTCCATTCCCAGAAGAGTGTCCGGCTCATGGGCAGTGGAGTTTGGAAATCGCAAAAGAAAAAGATCTTCAAAAGTTTCCACCTTTCCGGCAACAATAAGATCATCGACATGGAAAAATATGAAGGAGTGACCATCCCTGTGGATGAACAAACATGGGTCGGATATTGACTGGACAAAGTTGATTTCCTTGAACCAAGTCGTGAGGGTTTCAAACCAGTTTGCTGGAGCTTGCTTGAGTCCATAGAGGGACTTTTTAAGTCTGAGGTACGGTGATTTTCTTTTTGATCCTTCAGGAGTCTTGATGTACAGAGTCTCTTTAAGAGGAGCATAAAGAAATGCACTCTTTACATCAAATTGCCGGAGAGGGAGCTTTTTGTCAATTGCAAAGGTCAGCAAGACAAGTAAAGTGGAGAACTTTCCAGTCGGAGCAAAGGTTTCGTCATAGTCAATTCCAGGGAGTTGCAGAAACCCTTGGATGCACAGACGGGCCTTTTTCTTCTCGGCAGCAGACGCAGTTGCGGTTTTAGTGCGAAAAACCCAGGTGGTCTTCAAATGTGAGGGTGGTTCTTCAGTCATGTCCTCCCAGACATCATGTCCTTCGATGTTATCGAGTTCTTCATCGGTAGCCTTAATCCATTTTTCTGCGTCATCTGAGTTTACGGCCTTTTTGAAGGAGGTAGGATCACCTGTCAAATGGCTGTATTTGACAGGTTTGATCCTCGCCGTTCTTTCCCTGAGCACTCGTCCAGAGTATGAGGGAGCGAGGAGTTCAGCTATCTCGTCGTTGCTTTCTTCAGAGGCAATCGAGGCATTGTCCTGCTGCTCATCAGTTTCAAGATCGAACTCCTGTTTCACTTCAATTTGCTCTTCATTGCCAATTACTTCAGTACAATCCTTTTCATTCATTGGATGAATTGGATCATACACGTTCTCATTAATGATTTC
Organism: Puccinia sorghi; assembly: GCA_001263375.1. Classification (NCBI taxonomy): domain Eukaryota; kingdom Fungi; phylum Basidiomycota; class Pucciniomycetes; order Pucciniales; family Pucciniaceae; genus Puccinia; species Puccinia sorghi. The sequence goes on from LAVV01004444.1 coordinate 6,281, forward strand.
GAAGCTCTCATCATCGTCATCGCACGAAGCAGGTTTTTCAGGGAGAAAGTCAAGGAACTTGACGTTTTTGGTGTCGACGATGTGGCCGTCTTCAGCTAAAATTCGATATGAGAGGAGCTCATCGTTGTATCCGATCAATTTCCCTTTCGATCCCTTAGGGTAAATTTTAGAGCTTGGTTTCTGAGGTTGGATTAAGAAGGATACCGGGTTCCCTATGGGACGGAAGAAGTCGATAGGGAGGGACCTTCCCTTGAAGAGTTCGTAGGGAGATTTGGAAGATCGGTGCGATGGTATTTGATTCAAAGTGAGAGTGCTGACTCTTACAACCTCTGACCAGAGCTTTTTGCTGAGTCTCGAGTCGGTCAGAATAGTTCTTAATGACTCTATAATGGTCCGATTGTGTCGCTCAGCCAACCCATTCTGTTGAGGGGTATAAGGATCGGAGGTTCTACTCCTAATCAGATGTTCTTTGCAATAGGAGTCCATTGAGGAGTTAATGAACTCTCCTCCTCGATCAGAGTGAAGGACCGAGGGGTAATATCCAAATCTTTTTGCTTCGAAGTTTATCAGGGTGGTCAAGGTTTCATAGACGTCACTCTTTGAAATGAGAGGAGTAGCTGAGCAGTATCTTGAGTGACTATCCACTACTGTAAGAATGTAGCGGTCACCGGATCTTGAAGAGGGCGAGATAGGCCCAATCAGATCAAGGTGAAGTTCTTCAAACGGCCTTGATGCTCTCTTGTGTTTGGATTTAAATGACGCTTTTGTAATTTTCGACAGTGCGCATGCCTCACAGCTCACAATGTTTCTCAGAGGGATCCCCAATTTTTGCTTGATTCGATGGTAGCTTACGTGACCCAAGGACTTATGAAGCATCTCGGAGGAGGACAGGAAAGTCTTTTCTTCAGGATGGCGAAAGTTGAGACAAGGCAGGTTGCCCTCGTATCTTCCAGTAATTACAATGTGATTGTTCCGAGATAAAGAGAAGGAATTTTTCATGAACTGCACATCGAAACCATCGAGTACAAGACATCTGACCGACAACAAGTTGATGACAATATTAGGGACATAGAGAACATGATTCAGGAAAAGATCCCCGAATTCGTTTGAAAGCTTGATGGTCCCTATTCCTTTGATTTGGAGAGTGTCTTGTCCGGAACTGGTTCGGACTACCCCTTGCTCCTTCCGGTCTATGGTTATGAAAAGGTTGATGTCAGACACCATGTGTGATGACGACCCGGAGTCTAGTATGAAGTTGGAAGCGAGTTGTGAGACAGAAGAGTGGAAACTGCTAACACTTGATTCACCGGAGTTTTCCACAGGTCGAAGGTGAGGATAGAGGAGCCAGCAATTGTTTTTTGGATGGGCAGCATTAGGATTATGCCATCCTTTCTTGCATTTTCGAGATTCTTCAGTGAGAAGGGATGTGGGAACGTTTTTGGAGGAGTTAGTAGAGGCTAGGAATTGTTGATCATTCATGTATAGCCGAAGATGGTCCAGAACAAGTTCGGGAGTAATTTCTTTCTCTGAGTGAGTGATCTGCTGACTAATGTTTGACATGGAGGGAGGTAGCTTATTGAGGATAAGGTAGGCAATGATGTCCTTCGGAAGGATGATTCCGACTTCATGTAGTCGAGAGATGGAGGTCTTGACTTGGGTAATAAATTCTTGAACCTCATTAGGATGAAACTGTATGTGAAGGACAGTGTTAAAGACACGTGCACGGTTGGAAGCTTGAGAGGATGCGAAATAGTCGGAAATAGCCTTCCAGATCAGTTTGGAGCTCTTTTCGTTGTCATGAGTAATGACATTGGCATGGATTGTAGACTCTAGTTTAGATGTCAGAATAGTTCTGAGTTGTACATCTTCAGAAGCAGTCAGGACCCCATTGGGTGAGGTCAATGGTGTTCGCAATTCCTGCAGATCGAGCATGTTTTCCACCCGGTTTTTCCACAAGGTGTAGTTATCCATGGTGAGAAGGGGAATGGCTTCGATTGCGGTTTTGAGAATGGTTGAGTTAATCTTATCCATGTTGGAAGCAGCTGTCGTTCGAGAATGGTTGTCGGCCATCAGTCAGAAGCAGTGGACTGGTTCTTGATGAGGAGAGGTTGATTTGAGAGTTCGTTTCGGTTGCTTTCGACTGTTAATCGTGAAAAGATTAACAGTTTTATTGCTGAAACTAGAACCAGACACTAAAGACAAGACGTTAGAGAAAGAAGAAAGAAAAGAAAGGAGAGGAGCACAGGAGAGAGGCATACCACTGATAGACACAAAGAGTGTGAGACGACAGGCTGAGAGAGAGAAAAGAGCAGAGCAGAGCAGAGAAAGAAAGGACACTGAAGACGGAAGACATAGGATTAATTACACATCAGAAGAGATACCAGTGGTTGTTGTCTTTTCTCACCAAGTTGATGATTGATCGCAGCTGTTGTGTCGAGGCTTTTGAAGCAGAGCAGGTTGAGATGAAGCTGTTGAAAGAAGCTGGTGAGGTCGATGGAGGACTTGATGAAGCAGTCTTCAGCTGAATGAGAAGCTTAGATCGACCTGGAGAGTCAATGTGTGGTCTAGAGCTTGAGTATTTAACAGGGTGAAGGACAGGGTTCGAGTTGTGGTTGAGGATTTGATTGCGGCTGAGTTGTGGTTGTTGTTCCGGCAGCTGATTTGGACTAGTCAACAGCCAGAATTCCAACACATTACTTCCTATCATGAAAAAAATATCCCAGACATTTTATGAGGACCTGTACCACAGCAGTGGGTTTTTTTTGGTTGATATTATATTTGCTCAATTTGAAAATTTGGGAAAACAGTTTTCCAAAACAGGATTGGAGGTGTTTCCCAAAAACAATGGGTTGATTTTCCCACATGAGAAAAAAAAAACTCACCCTCTAGTATGCTATTCTTTCCAAAAATGATTTTTTCCCAGGAAAATAAAATCAAAATAAAATCAACAGAGTTGTGTGTGCAATGGTTTACAGGCCCTAAAAAATCTGTGCTTGTTTGATAGTATCTCTCTCCTCATATGAAACTCTGAAATGTATCAGATTCATAGTTCCCAACTGAGGAGTTGGAGATAATGGTTTTCTTACTGTACACACCAGTGGAAAATTTTGGCCACCTGTATATCAGGTGCCAAAAATAATACAAAGAGGAGAAGATTTGGAGTTTTTAGGGCACCTTCTTTTTACAAGTACCTGAAATCATCCCCTGCTGTATAATTTAACATTAAACGGACCTTCAGCTTGTGGAAACCTCTATTGTCTTGGTCTGATATCTGCACACAACTAGCCTAGTTACTGAAATGAAAATTCTAGTGCAATAAGTATGTCAGAAAAAACTCAATTAATGTCCATTTAAAGCCAAAAATGAATTTGATTATCATCATTCATCATAATCACCTGTTGGTCCCTGTTGAGGAATTCCTCCTTCTTTAATTTGTATTCATGTCACACATGATGCTTTGAGTCACTACAACTTAACTCAGTGGATTCACTTCACCTGAATTGCTCCATCCTCACTCTTTCCTATTTACATTTGAATAGCACCATGGTTTGAGTATTGACCAATCCTCAGAAATTATAATTATTTGTAAGGATTTGTAGTGCATGAATATTTGATTTTTATTTTATGGAACAAATGTTTTGAGAAGAATTTGGGATAAGAAAAAAAAATATTTGATGATCTTGTGAAAGTAGAAAGGAGACAGGAAAATACCAAAAAGGGAATAAATAAAAAAAGGTCTGGTTGATAGTATATGACTTGAATATAACAGGTTAACAGTGACTTGAGAGCTGTGATATTCCTTTCTTGCCTGCCTCTGAAATGCAAGCAAAATAGATCAACAGGAAAAAAAAACAGCTTCCAGATCTACAGTACTGGGAGTGCATAATTCTAGAACAAATTCCCTCAGGATACCCTTCTATCACTTCTGTCTTTTCATGGAAAAAAAAAGAAAAAGATTTTTTTTGTGAGATGGGATTTGTGAGAATATCCTGAGTATTTCTTGGGGCTCACAACCAAACCTCAACATAGGGCCTTCATATTTCCTAAGAGGATTTTGGTCATCCACACAGTTCATATCACCATACCTGTCTTCCACAAGCAGCTAATTAATTGCTTAGTTTCTATGCATTTTAACACATTTTGAGTTTTATTCATAAGACTAGAACCAGACTGAAAATAGAAATAAGAGTAAGACAACTTAGAACGAAGAAAATAGAAAGAAAGAGTATAGAAGAGACAAGAAGAAAAATTACCATACCACAAAGAATTCAATGATATTGAAATAAGAGCAACTGAAGAGTTTTGAAGAGAGTTAGGACACAGAAGGCTAGCAGCCCAAAGAAAGAGAAAGATAAGTGGGAAAGAGAAGAATGATTGATTGCTCAAAGAGAGTTGTGGCAAGTTCTCACCAAGTGGTGAATGGTGCCAAGACTGAGTCTTGATAGAAGTGGTATCAACAATGTCAATAGAGGAGTCAAAGAGAAGGTTGAATAAGAATCGGTTCTCAGTCAACACCAGTGAGAAGGAAGCAGTTGATAGTGGTAATATGGGAGTTTGAGCAAGTAGAGTGATTTGAGGAGAAGTGAGATTGAAGAGGAATATTAAGATTCAAGTGGCATTTTGTCTTGATTGGTGAGAGAGTGATTAAGAGGATTAAAAGGAAAGAGATTGTGTGTGAAAAAGAAAGATAAAATATCACAGGAGAATCACAGGAGAATCAGTCACAGAAGGAATTTCAAGAATTTTATTCTATCAGGCACATAGCAAATAAAAACTCAAAGTTGTTTCTCAAATACCTAGAACTTTGTTAATTACTATGGGCTGGTTTCTTGATTTTTTTATTTTTTTATTTTCTGGTTTTATACTTCCCTGAAAGTTCTTGCCAGGATTTTTAAATTGAATTTATTTCATTTAAATTTATTTGTTATTATAACTATTATTCCTTGTATAATAAAATTATAAATATAGGAGCAATTAATACATAACATGAAAACCCAAAATATCTGGAAACATATCTTATAAGATGAAAAATTTAAGAACTACTAATTTGATTCATGTGGTCTAAATTTACCCTAACAATGCTAAAATCATGTGGAACGAAATTAATTAACAATGAATTTCTAGAAAACAAAGACCAAACTGGAGAAGGAGAAAAAAAAAATCAACATCAATAAGAGAGTGAGAAAAGATAGATAGAGAATAGGATAAGAGGAGCGCATACCACAAGAGAAAGGATTTGATGTAATGAAAAAATGAGGACTAGGAGGAGTATTTCAGGAGTTGAGGAGCTAGAGCAGTCTATGACAACAAAACAAGAAGAAAGAAAGAAAAGGAGTTAGATATCAACCATGACAAGAGCGAGAAATGAGATAGAAGTTGAGGAACATGGGGAAGAACAAACATCACAGTTAAGGATAAAGATTTAAGCAATGAAAGAAGATTGATTTAGGAGAACGGAATCAATCAGAATTACTGATGGGGAGATAATGATTTTCTTGATTTGAGCCAATTGAATGGAGTAAATGGTTTTGAGGATGTTTTTTCTGAGTCTTGAGGTCTTGAAGGTTCTTGATGAGACAAAACTGAAGAACGTGAAGACTGGAGTCACACTGAGATAAACTTCCATCAGAGTCCTAACTGGTTCTTGATGATGATGATAATTAGGTTTTTGACTTGTCAGAGAGCAGAGCAGAGGTATTCAGGAGTGGCGTGGAGCATGAGTGAGAATGTGTGACAGAGTGTTTTGCCATTTTCAAGCAAAAACTCAACACCTTTCACACTGCTCATTTTTTTTTTTACAAAATGTCCAAGTTTTGCAGGAACCCTCATCGAATCAAGTTTGATCAATTAAATCCCTCACAATATTCTGTGAATGTCTCAGTAGGAAGAATAAAATGATCAATCTGTATTTCCCTCCCTGAAATAATATGTTGAGAAAAGATTTTCAGTCAAGACTGAAGCTGTTTACCTTTATTTCTTACAGAATGTCCATCTGTCATCCCTGTTGATGAAAATTTGGTAATATCAACAGACAAACCAAGTACTATCACTGTCCCAAAGGACTCTTCAAGTCAGAATAAACTCTATTCCACCCTCCTTTATGGATAAACATGACCAGAAGGGGTGGATTCCACACTCCTGAAACACCAAACACTACACTGGGAGTATAAGGCAGTAAATAATACCCTTTAAAGCCAGACACTTGATATACAGAGTTTTTGTAAAGAGGTGTTACCAACAGAGGTTTATATTTGGGATTGGAAATATGGGTGATAAGAATTTTCCAAGCACTTGATCAGGTCGACTCATCCAGATGTGTTGGTCTTGCAGCAGATACTCTATAGGGAATAATGTCCAGGGTGGTCAAATAGAAAAAAAGGTGGTATGCTTGAGACTATTCACATATTAGGATGAGAATATCACCACAGCTGTTTCAATGGCACTTGCATGCAAGTGCTTTCACATAAATTTCTTGAATAACCTGTTGGTAACTTCTGGGATGTTGGTCTGAATTACCTAGTCAGGTTGAACTCAGGATGAAGATTTTTGTAAATTGTGTTGATTTCAAACTCAAAAATCAACCTGATGTATTGCACAAGTCAAGCTGTTATTATCCTTCCAATATGAATAATTCAGATCTTCATTTCACCTGAAAAATAAATCTTATATATCTTTTGCTCATCCAATTTTATTTCCCTTTTTTTCTTGAATAGAATTCATTTGGAAGAATTGCCATTCACTTTGCAAAGTGTGGGAATACCTGATTCTATAAGTAGCAGGAATTTGCAATCTCATTGTAACTCTGTAGAATAATTCTCATCTTATTTTCTCACAATTTGAGACAAGTTTTGAATATTTTACAAAATTTTGATGTAACTGTCCAAGCTCTTCTAGGTACATAGTGGTACTTTGAGAATTATCAAAGTACCAGAAGGAGTAGGAATTTAGGGTTAGGCCCAGTGGGTGAACCTAGGGGAAATTACATGAAAATTTCAAACCTGATATAATATTCAAGGATTTCTCCATAATAAATAATATAAAAACTATTCTGAAGTATATTGAATACTTTGGAGTTGTCAAGATTTCAGTAGGGGAACTGGTGAGTGAAAGAGGAGCTGGGGGAACTGGTTTTCTTGCTAGGGTGGTTGATGAAGGAAACTGCTCATACTCAATGATTCATTTCATACACAAGGAGAAGACTTAAGTAGACACAACTAGGAAGCTCCCCCTATCAAGATCCAGAGGGGGCCTAGACAGTGAACATGAACATAACAAAACAGGTGACAGGAACAGGAACAAGTATTGGGGACAGAAACATGTAATTTGGACAGGTACAGGGAACAGGGACAGGTACAGGGAACAAGGACAGGTGCTGGAACTGGGACAGGTACAGGGAACAGTAACATTTGAATGGAGAACAGAGTAGAGGTTGTGTGTGATGAGGGTGAGGAAGAGGGTAAGAAATAGAGCATGAGAGCGTGCTCATATTGGAATTCTGACTGGAGTATCTTTAAGGCTGAAACCTTCAATATCCACATTTCCAAAACTAACTTATCAAAACTCAAAGAACAAACAAGATATTTGAAACAGCTTTTTAGTATAATAGAGGCTGAAAATTGTAGAAGGGGGTCCTAGAGGACATATGAAATATTTCCATCCAGTTAATGAACATGTAAGACCTCCCACACCCATGTATATTAATTGGAAACTCTACAGCATTTAGTTAGGGAGCCAATGATAATAAATTCCCCTTGATGGGGCATGGATGATCATCTATGCCCCATCAAGGGTTGTGAATTTTCATCAAGGCCTAAAAGGGGTATTGGTTTAGTGTGCCCCAAAATAAATTATCATTTACAGATTCATTAATTTTGTAATAGGTTGCTTGATCTTAATGCGACTTAGTATGGTGTTAATGCCACAACACACATTCATGGCATAAAAAGAAGAATCAGTAAGGGTATAAAAGCTTTGGTTTTGATGCCACAACACACATGCAATGCATAAAAAAAAGAATCAGCCAGGGTATAATGGTTTGTGGCACACAGCCTTTACAGTTCAGAGTGGCAAGAGCAAGCTGCACTGTCTTGCCAGAGAGACTATCTATAGATCCAAAATGAGAAGATTATGTATGAGAATGGATCCTTCAAAATCTGAAATATTTTCTTGTTATTTCTTTAAAGGATTACTGAAGGAAAAGACCCTCCTGAGTCTATAAATCAGTTCATGCAGACATGAAACACAGCTTTTCAAGGTGAGATGGTGTGTCTTTGTGGAAAGTTAAATGGTGTAAGACTCAAAAATGTTTCTTAGAAACCTTTGATGTTTTGAGAAAGCTAAGATAGATTTGAAAGCTCTGGGATTTTATACTATCAGAAAAAAAAGACCGCAAAGGTAAGCTTGGAAGATTTTATCCAAGTGATAGTGATTAAGTTCAAGATGATTGTATCATTGATGGAATATGTGAATTTTATTGCTATGGAATTACCTCAGTACTGAGGGTGATAGTTGAATTTCGCATTGATGGACTTCTTAATTTTGTGATTATGAGAGTAGGGATTGAAAAGAGTTTAGTATTTTCCAAGGGTGATTGAGGATGAAGAATGTAGAAATGGAGTATGATGAACTTGTTGAGAAAAGCGGATGAAAATAATATTGGATCAGATGCTTCAACCAGGAATTGAACTCAGGTCCCTTGGGTGGTTTTATAAAACTTAAGAAAGACTAGGCTGAGTATATGATGAAATAGTCTAGTTGGGCAATTCCAGTGTTCAGGGATTGGTTCTCAGGTGGACTTGAACCTAGGAACTTTAGAAGATGAAACAGTTAGTAAGTAAGTTTTATAAGGGTTTATAGGGGTAAGATTTTCAGGATACCAAAAGTTGGATGGGTATTGATCAGTGCCCATAAGAGTGGATGCCAGGATGATGAGATAAAAATGGAAGGGCAGAAGACGTCCTTACATAGTAAAAAAAATATGAGAGATGTCACTCAAGTTCATCTAACAGTTTTAGGAATAATTGCCTGCCTAAACACAGATCAGGGTGAATTTCCTGTCTAAATTCAGATTAGGAGGAGCAGAATATCCCCTCACCCACAATGGAACAAAATAGATTAAAATAGAACCAGGAAAATGAATAAAAATAGGAGCTTCATTAAATAAAATAAATAAGAAAGAATTTAATGAAAGGGGTGTAAAATAATAGGCAATATGTGTATGTGAAGTAAGAATCTGAAAAAAAAAAAAGGAAATCCAAGGAGGAGTCAAAGTTTGCTTGTCTCCAACCCCAGCAGAGATAGGGAGGTGGTTCCATTGATTGACTAGAGCTTAGTTTTTCCCTGGATTCAATTTTAGGGTTATTTTTACTGTCTATTGAATGGATATTAAATAAGTCCTAAAGGATTTATATTTCTGCTGTGAAACAGAGGAAAATAGACCACAACATTGCAGCTGAAGATTGAAGGCTTCTTGCCATGGGTATCAGGTAAGCCTTGGTTTCACTACAGAAGACTTCAATAGAGTCACTTTTAGTACTTTTTACAACCCTTTTCTTGATGATGCAACCCAGAAAGACATTTTGGATGTTATGCCATGAGACTGAACTGTGAATGTCTAAAAGTGACTTTCTGAAGATGGATGCTCTATTCTCTATGTTGTTTAGGTAGAGAGATAGATGTAACCCACTACTTCACCCCCCCTCCCCCCCCATACATTTCCTGATCATCCTGCAACACCCCACTGGCCATTGATCTTTGCTCCCCACTGTGTATCTGCCTCACACCTCAATCCCCAGCTGCAATATTCTTTCCCATGCTTCTTGGTAAATAAATTCAAATTTTTTACTTTCCTCACGGACAAAACAAAAAAGAAAAATGAAAAGAGATTGGGACAAAATAATCACAAAAATTGAATCCACAGGCAACATTAACCATAGTCACCCCCACTGGAGCCGCCCTGATAACTCTACTGATTTGGAAGAAGATACAACAATTTTGTGGGGAATGGTCATTTGTTGGGGGCATTTCTCATTCATTATCACCAATATTTCATGTCATCTGCATATATATATATATATATATTGAATTCCTTTTCCAAAGTCCAAACCAAAATTTGTTCTGTTTATTTCATATTGAATTGCTCTCACTCTGTCTGTATATCAAAGGACTGTCTGTCATATGGACCTCAATATTCAGGCTGAGCCACAGGCCAGATGAAATGCCTCATCTGGCTCACCTGCAGCAAAAAAAAAAAAAAAAAACCATCATAATTTACTAATGAGGAGGCCCTCTGGCCTGGAATCACCTGACCACTCAGCCTGATGACTCAAGAAATAAAGTCTTATTTTTCCTTGATAAAAAGCTCATCAAACCCTGGGTCCAATGTCTGCCTAGAGCATTAAGTGTCTGCAGAACCTGTGTTCTATTCCTGGATGAAGCATCTACTCTGGGAAACTCTGTTTACCTGTCACACCTTTCATCAATCAAGCCGCTCATCTTGAATATATCCTCTGTTGAATGAAATCTGCCAAGCTTACCTTGGTGGTTTTGTTTTCTGATAGTATAAAAAGGTGGAGCTTGGAACTCCAATATACCAACACTGGGTCCCTGCGCTACATTGCTCTTTTTTCCCATTAAAATGTGCTAGTGTAGCAGCCCTTGTTTAATGGGTCCGCTGGCACTGTAGTGTGAGTTGTTTTTACTGAAGCTGCTACAGCCACAGCAAGTTTAGCAGTGTTTTTCCCCTAAAGGTTGCTGCAGTGCGGCGTAGCAGCAAGCCGGCTTTTTGGGCTGTCTGGGGTAACATTAGCCCGGTTCATGTTGGGACGTTTAACACCACTTTTAACCAACATGTCATATCATTTTGACATTTTTTTGTTCAAGTGCTCAGATTGGCCCTAAACAATCAAATCTGATGACAGAAAAAAATCATGAGAATGTTATGTTTAAAGGGTTTAAAAGCTGTGTTAAAGGTCCCAATGTGAACAGGGCTATTAGCATGTGCTTGCAAACAGCTAAACAGGGTTTACCTGATGTTAGCTGTTAGCAAAAAAAAAAAATGCACTTGGCTACACTACATGACACTAATGCTGATGTTTGCATAGCTGGCCCAGTGTTGATTATGCCTTTCTAAATCCAGAAAAAGCTTACAACCCCACTTTTCAGTCTTACTGACCAAAGCTGTCACACCCTTTTACGCCCATTAACCTGCTCCAATACCTGTCTGAGCCACCCTTAATAAATCCCCTTATAATAATGGCCCATCCACACTTATCTACCCATTAGCCAAAGGATAAAATAAATAATCTTGAAGATACTTTCCTTTATGTTTGTTCAAAAATCTTGTTAGTTTTTCTGTCTGTGTGACGGATGGCCTCATCTGCTCATGAGGGCAGGACCGCAAAACTGATGGAGCCCGCTGCCAGGCCTATAAAGTCTCCTGATCCACAATGTCCACAGAAAGAATCACTGTGGTGATAATTTAATCCTGCACAATCTCATACCCATCATGAGCCATTCCTCCTCTTACCAGGGAGTAAAATAGTGCGATTACTTTGGACTGGACAGTGGAAGCTGGTCTGGCTCGCTGTTCTGCATGGTGTTATTTGGGCCTCCAGTTGCGTGACGTGATGCAGCACCCATCCTACTCGTGATAAATCATCTGGCCTACATCATCCACAGATGCAAGCAACAAGCAAGAACCCTTTTTCTTTCTTCTTTTTTTTTTTTTCTTCTGCTTGTTATTGCACCCTCCGATCCTTGCCTTCGCTTCCCCTCTTCACTTGTCTCGTGTCTGAGCTCTCCTTTCTTCTGGGACCACCACCTCAATCTTGCTCCTCATCTCTAAGAGGATACCCTCAGTTGTATACACATGCACTCAAAGTGTATGCAAGTCAAAAAAAAAAAAAAAATCTTACAGTCGTTTACACTCGGATACCATTACACTTTTCATAGAGCCAAAACAAAAAGAAATGAGAGAAAGAAAGGAGCGAAGTTGAGCCAAATACCTTTTTTTATCTCTCTCTCTCTCCAATGATAGTGATGACAATAAGGTATTAATTACAAAGTAAAAAAAAAGCTGTACATCAAGAATGAAAAGCGCTTGATGAGAGAGAAAGAGATAGAAGATGCGTGGGTTGATGAAGGGAGCATCAAGTGTCGACACGAATCCTTTCAAACTAAGAAGCGTACAGGGAGAGAAAAGGGGGTTGAGAAGAAATATTAAAAGCGGGCATAGGGAGAAAAGGAGAGAGAGAGGACACGTACAAAAGGGATCATATTCTCCCAATCCTGGATTGATTTTTTGTACATAGAGATATTACCGTCGGCCAGATCGTTGAGGATTTCCTTCAACTCCACGGCCTTAGAATCTTGAAACACTCTGAACTCTTTCATCACTTCTTCGTTGAATCGGTCCGATGTTTCGTGGGCCGAAGTCACGGCTTCTTGTAACTATTCACCAATTTAAATAAATGAAGGTGAGCTCTTTGTTGAATTGAATTGAAAGGGGAGGGGGCACACACATCTTTGATCTTGCAATCAAGCTTATGGATCTTAGCTTCCCGACTCGTATCCGTCTCGGCCCCAGTGCGGATGAATTCGAGCTTCTCTTTCAAGTACGAGGATATGCCCACATTGGTTGAGAAGCCGGCAGCGATACGATCACGCTCGGTGGTTAGGTTGGAAAGGTAGGAGGAGAGGTCCTCAAAGTCCAGTTGTTTCTGGTCTCGCAACTTCAACACGTTCCTGAAACTGTCCGAATAGTTGATCAACGACACTAGTTTCGTCAACAGCGGCGTCGTCGTCGTCGTGTTCTACGTAAAATTTGCATGAAAACTTAGTTCACAATCAACTCAAATTTGAACTTGGGTATCTTACCAAGTCGCGCAGACCGATGCTGTAATCTAGTAAGGCCGATTCGAAGCGTGATAGGGGATCGGTAATGCCGGACTCAAGGAATCCCAATCCTTGTATGGAAGCAGCGAGATCTTCATAATCACTAGCCAGGTCTAAAAAAAAAAAAAAAACGAAGAGTATCAGGTCAATGCTTTTGAAGGGAGAGAATGAGGAGATGAGAATCTGACCGGTGATACGACTTTTGGACCTTCCTTGGATGCGTTCGATAGCAACCAAGCGTTCTTCGAAGCGCTCCAAGCCGTCCCTGATTTCGAGGAACCTTTCGTCGGGTTTCCGGACTTTCGAGAAAGCGTTCAGGAGGGTATCGGAGGCCATTTCGAGCAGCGAGGCGGGGGCCTCTGGGACGGGTGGATGTGCAAGATGGGTGTGCATGTCCACGTTCCATTGTGTGGATTCAATGAACGAGCGCAGCAACTTGGACCTCGATAGTGTCGGGTGTCTCGCTAATCGTTGCATGAATCTTTCCAGCCTGTCATTTCTCACTTTCATGTCAACAATTGCTTGTATAGCAGGGCCCGATTACCATCATTAAGAGTCATATATAACATACCCACTCCGACGCCTCTCTACAAAGTCGGGACTAAACCGATCACCGGTAACATACTCTGTGGAGTGTCATGAGATGAATAAACTTATTTCATTCTTTATTACGGGGAGTGGGAAGGGGCATACTTAATCTGGATTTGTCCGGAAGGGGTGGGACGACGGAGGCAGGGAAGTCCTTGATGAGATGATCGTGGAGGAAGACAAAGTCTTGGAACCTTCTTCGTGAGGAGGGGTTTTCAGTCTGGTAGATGGGGAGGTTGGTCTGAAAAAAAAAAAAAAGAAGAAAAAAAAGGTAAGTCAGGTTTGGATGGAGGGAGATGATTATTTGGAGGAGAGTCATCTATACTATACCTGGGCAGTGACGAGATAGGAGACGAAGCTGTCCTTGGTCCCTTCTAGTTCGCGGACGGGAAGTTTTACCTGGACGGTGAGGAAGGACGAGGACTGGTTGGAATCAGGTGAGTGGGTGTTGATGTTTCCCGTGGAGTGTCTTCTGTCTGACTGTTGCTTGTCAGGGAATGCGAATGGCTGCTGTTGCTGATGGTAGTGGTTGTGGTTCGGTTGTTCGTCCCAACTGACTGAGGCGAAAGTGTCTTCTTCCTCATTCAACATTTTTTTTTGGTTTTGAGTCGATTTTTTCAAGTCCGATCGGAACAAAACACAGCCAAAACTGAAATTCTCAATTTTCCACAAAATCAACAACAATCTTAACAAACTCATGAGGCTTCTCAGCATGCACTACTCATACAACCAACAACAACAACAACAACAAGGAAATGAGTCAACGAGTCAGCAGCCATAGTGTAACACTAAAGAGAACGGAGCACTAACCCCAATGATCAGTATCCAGCACCACTAGTTTATGATGATTGCCAAAGAAAGCAGCAATAGTAGGAAGGTTATATTTATTGATGTATTTACTACGAGCCCCTTTGATGAACAGAGAAGGCTTGTCGAACCGCACTCTATCCACTTCACCAGATGGCTCAAAGGGGAAATCTCCTACGTGGTTGTTCGCGAGCTGCTCCTCAAGTACTTCCACAGGAAGTCTGATCATATACTGTGTTCCTCCATCATCACCCCTCTCTACCCGCTTAAGATTAGTCAGTAGAAACTGTCGTCGTCCAAGGTCCTACACATATTGACCCAAAGAAACGGAATAACATTCAATTTTTTAAAGTACACGGGAGGGGGGGGAGTACATAAAGGGATGTTACTTGTTCGTATTTGGCCAAGATCTCATCGGCTTGTTTCCTGCTGGAAACGGCGCTCGAGTTGATCTCCTTGAAACCGTCGATATAAACTTGAAAACTCTTCGAGATGGGGCCTTTGGCGGGCGAGATATCCACCGCGACCAATTTCTCGATTAAACCTTCCTCGTCGTCCTCGTGTGTCGAACTGATGCTATTTTCTAATGCCAATGTCATCGCCACTTTTCCTCCCCTACATAATAAAGGTTCTCACTATTATTGTAATGCATTATCATCATATTGATATATCACTGGGGTTTCTCACATCGAGTGTCCAATAAGAATCACCTTCTTTAACGAGTGCGTCTTGATGAACTCTTTCACATCACTTGCGTAATCTAAATACGATGTAAATCCGGGCGTTGCCTGACTTTCACCATGGTTTCTCAAATCCTATAGTATCGTTACCAGAAGAAGAAGAAAAAGAAAAAAAAAAAAAACTCCATATCAACCGTGAAACTGAGACTTTTGTAAAGAAACATTGCAAAACTGGATTGGGAGAGGGGAAAAAGGAAGACATACTAAGGTATAGACGACTCTGTGAGTGGCATGGGATAATCTTTTGGCAAGACTTCTCCAGTTCTGTTTCGAGCCAAAGAGGCCATGTAAGATGATGATTGGCGAGCGGGGAAGAGGGAAGAGGGGGTTGAATGGAGGCTCGAAGCGTTCGGATTCCAGCTGGATGGGCGACCCTGACAGATTGGAGCAAGCAGCAGCCGTGGAATAAAACTCATGCTTCCTCTTCTCCATCTCTCCTTTCCTCCCGAACGCTCTCCCACTAGAAATTCTCCAGCCTCCTGCCTCAACATAGCGGGTCCCACTAGAGTGATGATCATCGACCTCGACCACGGCCCCACTCGACCAACTCCGGCAGCTCGTCAGCGACCCTAACATCCGATCGACCTTCGTTGAGCCCTCGATTGGCGACGCTGCTTGGAAGCTGAAGCTCCGTCCGATAGTCCTACTGAGCACTCGCCTGCATGCCCGGTCGATCCACATGGTCTTCTCTTTCCTTTGCTGTTACTTCCGTTTAATTTGTCTTAGAGTGCCACTACTGCTGGAGAACCGCCGAATATAACCAGGCTGCTCTTCATCCGGTCCGAGCCTGTATCTGCGGGCCACCCGGTATCCGGTCGTGGAGGCCGGTGCGTAGCGCTGGACCCCGAGGAGTTCACGGGGTGCACAAACTCGAACCTCGAGTATTATGGTATATAGAGGAGGATCATGATATACAATCAAGATATAAGGTTTTTTCCCTTCTTCCACTTCAGTCCCAATAGATTAAGAGTAAAAGCCCTACTATGACTACCTCAGGATCCATATATCTTTCCTAAACTCTTGTCTATTACATGGTCCATACCCATCATTCTAAATTCTCACTGAGCAGACCTATACACTCCACCGGACCTAAACAAGCAAAACAATACAAATATTTGTCAAGCCTACCACCACTTCCCCCATTGCCTTATCCTTCCATATCCCCAGAACCATTCACTCCTCATTCAACATAATCCAATATCCCTTCCCCCCAGCACTCTTCATCCAACACCAAATACTGCTATACCACCATCCCCATCCTCATTCCTTTCTTTTCAATCATACAAACTTTCCCCAAAGACATCACTAAACTTTTTTCTTGCCTGTCAATTTCCAAAAAAAAATCCCTCATGTCTGCTTCCACTGCTGCCATATCTTGGTCTGAAATTCCTCTCTGAACCAGCAAAATACAAGGACTCTGTTGAAACTCTCCTGGATGATGGCTCCAACATGAAAAAATGGAAGCATTATCTCAACCACAATATCTTTCTTCTTACCCTCACTTACACATCCGTTGTTTGATGATACAAAAAATTACACCCAACTCACAACTGAAGGAGTTTCCTGTATTCCTCTCCTCCTACAAGTCACTGTCCATGATTAATTATCTTCCATTGTCAATAAAAAATAACTCTGCCACTTTTGCATTTGATGCACTCCAGGCAAACTTGCAAGGTTAAATTCACTATTTCCAGGTTGATCTCCTGGATTGCCTCCTTGACATCAAGATTAAACAAACTCCTACCAATATACCTTCACTCCAAAGCTTGTTTAACAAAATATTTCTTTTATTTTCCAATCTCAAAAACCTCCCTCCCTCATTATCACCACTTGTCCAATCTTGTTTTCTTCAAATATTTGTTCCTCCTACTCCCAACAATTCTTGGTAGAAAATGGTTCAAACCATTTCCTCACAACTTTCAAACTTTACCAAGAGCACTGCCCAAGATGTTTTCAAGTCATCATGAACTCCATTTATAGTGAATCAATGTGACTTTATACTCTGCAATCTCCAATTCCCACAACCTCCATTCTCTTAACCTTTCAATCTACCTCATCTTCCTTGGTTATATCTACATCATGATTTTTGTACAATTCTTTCTCAAAGTTTAACTGGAACTCTAAATTCCCATGGCCGTCCTGGTGCTCCTTCTGCCAAGGATATCTTTGAGGCTGTTGAGAATATCCTCTGGAAAAGGCTATCAGGAATTATTCATGATTTCCAGGAACTGGACACTGGACAGGGTGGAAGGATTAAAGAAATGAATACTTACTGCTAGACCACTTGTGGGAAACATTCATTCACACACATAACAGGCTGGTTCAGTTGGAAAAGTGTCTTCATGGGTACTTTTACCAATGTAAACATTCCTTTGAATACCTTTAGGGCCTATAAAACTGAAATCTGATGCATAACTAGGGGTGGCCCCTGACAAAAAAATACAGATTATAAACTAGGGAAAAAATGTCCCAGGAAAACAGGAACTTCTTTTAACACTTTTTTGAGGCTTATGAGAAATAAACAATAAACTTGGGGAAGGATTTGAAGATACCTTGTGGATCAATTGTAGATTGAGGCTCTGCAAAAAAAATATTTTCTACATCTATGTATCATGTTGTAGAGGACCTACCTTTTTTTTGCTTCTCTTTCTGGGCTAGATATCTTCCTGTTTAACTAGTAGTTTTTTTCGTTTACAAAATTTTGATCCAAATGATATAATATTCACATGGATTCTGCTGTGCTATAGTTTCTTCTATTTTCAATCAATTAATTATATTGTTAGATATTTTTATCTTTTTATCTCTTAGGTCAATTATCCAAAAGATTATAAAATCTGTCTAAAGGGGATTCTGAATTGTTGGATATCAATTGTGAAAGTTCTCTTCAAATTTATTAAAATATTACTTTGATCACTTTCTCATTGATATTATATGTGAAGGGATAGATTGATCCCTATGTTTTTGGTGGGTGACTCTTGTTTATTTTTTTGGTTAGAAATGGTGGATTATATCATATTATAATTGGATATCTCTATGGATCCAAAATTGTTTTTCTTTCTTATTTTTTCATGCTGTTTTGGAATGTATCTGCTAATTGGTTAGCTGAAAGTACTTGAAATCATATTTTTGAGGGGTTATCACCATGATTTCAACATAAGTTTTACAAATATCTTGAAAAAGATACCAATTACTTGCAGAACATTTCCAATTCACTTCAAGCAATAGTGGGATTACTACGCTAATGGTAGCATTAGCATAGAGTAAAACTGCTAACAGGTAAAAACTTTGGTTCTAGCTGTTAGGGGTTTTGTGCTAACGCTAACAGAATAAGGCCGAAAAAAGGCCTTTTTGGCTATGCTACACCGCTCAATAGCAGAAAATAGACACTACAAGCACTGTAGCAGCCCTCCAGCGCCGCTAGGTATACAGTTTTGCTGAAAAAACATAACTACTAATCTATGCTATTTTGGCCCTGTAGCATGGCTGCCACCACTACTTCAAGTCATACATACAGGATTGATAGAACCAAAATTAAATTCACTTACAACAAAGCCTGTTGAAAAACCTCCTTGATGGCACATTCCAGGAAATTTCCAAAAATGGTCCCCTGGTGTTTTGCACTTTAATCTCCGCTAAATCTAACACTATTGACCCTTTCTTTTACTCTTACATTAAGGATGAGTAAGAATTATGTTTATATTAATTATTAAAGGTCAATATATTTCATTTCCATGAATGCGCACCAGAAGAATGCACATATTCCATTTTAAATCCCCCACAAGCCTCCCAGTATCCAGATACAGAGAAATTGTCACAAAATTCCAAATTCTTCTTGTAAAGATGAATATTTTCAAAGAGGCTAAATCCATCGGTATCTCAGCCTCTTTCAAGCTTCTGCTCATCCCCCAATTCAGAAAAAAAAAAACACAAGACAAGTATCCACCATCAGGAACTCAACCATTACTCAAGGATAATTCTTTGAATTTATTCTACACACTGTTGAATTCTTGGTTTGTTGAACCTAGTCTTGCGGATGAAGCAGATTAAGATGAGGGAAAAGAACTTTTGAAAAGTCACCGGACTGGCTCAAGATGGCGTGGAAAAAGAAGGAAGAGAACCAATGGAGTAATTTCTTGTATTTATGCTACTTAAGTAGACTAAGTAAAAGCTGAATAGGTTGTGGTTTTGAAAATGAATAACAATAGAACATCATGAATAACCAAAAAAACAAATCAGAAAATTCTATAGAATGAATAGAAAATAAGTGCTAGTCAAAGGCTCATAGGCTACAATGCTGTGATATATCATTACTATCATGNTGACAGATTTGGGTTCAGACGTCTTGAGGCAGAGGATTTGACTGAGTCCAGTAACGAGATGTAGTCCTTTTCCTGTGGTCCTGCTTTGAAAATTGCCTTGACAATTTTGGTCCAGATTTCCCAGAGAGAAAAGGGCTGGCCATTAGTGAAGACAAAAATAACTCACATTGAGGGGGTGCTAGCGTACTATTAGGCTCTGCTATAGAGCAATAAGTATTGGAAGTACACCCCCCCCATCAAGTTGCCTAGCTTCCCTCAAGGGATCCCGGTCCGTCAATGAGGGTTTGGTTGAGCATGAAAAAGCTTCAATTTAATCTAAACCATGAGTGTTCTCACAACCAAACACATCAATGTCAAACCAATAGTCAGCATCATCCAGGTTGACAGATTCATCAATAAAGCAAGGTTTTGTTGAAGCTAAGACTTGATGGCTTGGATACCAGGGCATGAGGAGAGGACAAAAAGGTGGTGGTTTCCTTTTTGGAGAGGCTCAGTGGAAAAAGAGTGAGTAGAACCAATGGGGTAATTGCTTGTATCTATGCTACTTAAGTAGACTAAGTACAAGCTGAACAAGTTGTGGTTTTGAAAATGAATAACCACAACAGCCAATCAATGAGACAATTCTATGAGACTAGAATGAATAGAAAATAACTAAGTCAAAGGCTCATAGGCTACAATGCTGTGATATATCATTACTATCATGCTACTAAGAATCATGCCTACTATGATCATTTAATTATATATTATTGATGAAGAAAAGGATTAAAAGGTTCAGGGATGAGGAGAAAAGAAGAAATCTCAGAACACACTACACATTTCCTGTGATAAATCAGTGAGTCTCCTTCTTTTTAGTTGAAACCTTCTATTTATGAGTCTTTTGGAAGTCCTCTAATTCATATTATGCAGTATTATCTGCATTCCTCCCAATTTCCCTCTCCTATCTTGGTATTTTTGTGAATTTGACCATTAAGCCACATAACACAGGTTTTACTTGAAAAAAAACCATGGCCAGTTTCTTTTGGCTTATAAAATAGGACTGGCACAGTTTAACTGGTCATAACTTACGCATTTTCATTTGAGGAAGAGGTGTCATAGACTTTATCCTCTGGGTACAGTCTCAGACTTCATAGAAACATAGAATCCCTCTTTCTACAATACAAATATCATTCCTATTTTTATTATCCTTCTCTCTTGATAAAATTGTGTCCTATCCACCACTTAAGAGACATAGACTCACAATAAACCTCATGGCATGGTCTGAGACCCGCTGAAAAAGTTCCCTGCTCCTCAGAAGTCACTCACAGCTTCCTCTGAGCGCTTCTGAGGCATCCTTGCCAATATAAAATCTCAAAGATTCTTTAGGATTTTCACCCATAAAAGTGCCACAAACACCTGAATGACTTATATAAATCCAACCAGTTTATAAAAAATTAACACTAATAGCTTTTCTCAATATTTCTTGTCAATGGATATTATTATTGAGCCACATCCATACCCCGACAGCACTTGGCATAACCCTGTAGTGACTTCAGCATGTCTTGAACTCTCTCCTGTTGTTAAAAGAATTCCAACCTTTCAGGAATCATTCTCCATGTCACTGTTATCACTTACAAAGCTTCAAATCATTCCCTGAATGTCTCAATAACCAGAATCTCACATGAAATCTGCATTTACCTGCCTGAAATAACAGGTTGAGAAGAGCTTTTCAATCAAAACTGAGGTAATTATCTTGTAACAGTTATTTCTTACAGGAAATCCATCAGCTTGAATCCTCCTAGTCCACCTTTATCAATCACTCATAACACAATACAGTGCTTTAAACCCTAGGTTAGTAGCATAAAGGCTGACATAGCTTGTAGGACCTTTGGAATTAGGTTCTTTGAAGATCCAGGTTTGATATAACCAGATAAATATAAAACAGAGGTCCCTGACACAAGATCCAGCAGTGACATAAGGGAAGCTCAACAAACACCTGAACTTGATCCCGGCTGCGTATGGTGACTTTCAATCAGTCTGACCCCAATCTGTCCCAATATTTCACTCAAGTAACCTGCTGAGTTCAAAGGTTTTGCTGGTGGGTTGTCCTGTATTGAAGATTGGACATGGTATGGTAATAATTGATTTCTGATAAACCACATGAACTAGCCCCATAGGCTATATATGCCTGTTGCCTTCCACAAATCTACAACCATGGATTGAGAGCAATGAATAAGTCCACAGTCCCACCACCCATAATGATGGACTTGAGTGGTGGGTTTTCACACCTTTTTGGGTCCCAAAAATCTGGAGACCCCCCCAAAAAACGGTGAAGTAATCTGCCAATCACAACCACTGCAAAAAGCAGTTGAAATGCAGCATGCTCCAGCCAAGCTGTCATCCAAACTCCACCTTTTTGAATATGTAGATGTTTTGGCACAGTCACTGTGCATCAGAGCTTGGTTGAATCACTGTTGGAGGAAGGTTGGAGTAACAACAGAAGCTTCCAGGGAGTTTCTGCATGTCAACTGCAGGCATTTGAGCAATTCTTTTTTGCAGTGACCTGTACTATCAAAATCAGCACTCCTCAATTGTGTACTGTGCTGTGCGCCATAAAAAAATTTATTATATTGCCAGCCATGAAAAGTTTGAGGCCAATACATGTCAGATGACATTCAGCAACATCCCTTGAAACTCCAGAATTACTTAATAATACATTTCCAATGTTACCAAAGTGTTGGAGGACTTCCCATAACCCAGATTTCTCAATCTGGAGCTTCATTACTAAATTCCAAACTATGTTTGGTTACTGTCAAATTTTCAACTCCTCCCTTCTTCATGTTTTTCTTTCTCTTTCTCGAAACCACCCCAAAAAGGGAGGCAATGTGTGCAGATTGCCATGCTGTAACCAGTGTATAACACAACAATAACTCCACTGCTACACCCAAGAAACCACCCTCAA
>LAVV01004444.1:39576-52050 GCA_001263375.1 Puccinia sorghi
TAAGGTCTTTCTGTAGTGATACTTTGAGAATTACCAAAGTACCAGATGGAGTAGAAATTTAGGGTTAGGCCCAGTGGGTGACCATAGTTAAAATTAAATAAAAATCACATTCCTGAAATATCATTTTAGGATTTTTCAATAATAAATAAGATATACACTATTCTGAAGAATTTTTGATATTCTGGAGTATCTCTAAGAAGGCTGGAATTATGGACCTCCCCATTAACCATCTCCAAGCAGGCCATTCCCCACTAGTATTACCTATATCACCACCTCCTTAAAACTACTTATAAGTTTGACTCAGGTATCCCCTTTTATCCCAGACACATCAACCTTTTACCTAAAGACCCATATCTTTTCTTTATTTTTTATTTTCCAAGCTCACTCCACAAAGTTTAGGGTGAAATCCAATATCCCACACCACCTTGACACCAATCCTACAGCACATTTATGCAATACTACTTTGACTACATAAGACTCTCCAAACACATTGACCTCTTGTCATCCCAACTTTGGCCTCCCACATTGATGCTAATTTGTTTCATTTTTTATAAAGACTTTCCTGACTCTGTGTATCATTTTTTTATTTGTCTTAATACCCATTTTAGCACCTTTGGTATTTAGGGCACCTTTTAATACTCATAGGTTGCAATCCGAAATGCAAAACTACACCCAAAGCAAAAACAAAATACTCACTTTAGCCTTGACCCCCATACAAACTATATGAAGCCATATTCACAGGTTTTCAATCAAGCATCCAGGGTGAGTATTTGTTGGAATCTAATTCAGATACTGGCACATCTTCCCTTTTCCATGTAAAACATTGTATGCCTCACATGATTCTTATTTTCCCAATATTTCATATCAAGATTAATTCTGGAAGTCAAGTGAAGATAAGTCCATCAAGTTATGAATTGGAATAAGAACCAGTCTTTTGATTTTTCTTGATTTTGTTATCATATATGGTCTATTCTTCACCTCCTTTTATGTCTTGAAGAATCCTTGCTGGTAAACTGTTGTGTTACTGCTACTGATTTGAAATTCAAAAAAAAGGGTTGTTGCCCCTCCATCATCTTGCATAATCTAGTCAACCAAATCTGAAACTAAACACTGCAAAAAATTTGCTCAACTGCCTGAAGTTGACATGCAGCATGCTCCAGCCAAACTGCCATCCAAACTCCATGTGTTTGCATGTGTAGATATTTTGGCACAGTCACTGTGTAGTCTGCACAGTGACGGTGCATCAAAGATTGGTTAAATCACTCTGGGATAAAGGTGGGAGTAACATCCAACACTTTGTTGGACTCTCTGCATGTCAACTGCAGACAGTTGACCTTCAGTTGAGCAAGTTTTTTTTTGAAGTGAAAGAGCATGTGGTGTGGCAGAGCAATACTTAAAAAAAATCAACCATACCTTCAAAAAACCCTCACCATGCTGATTTCCACAAAGGAAAATTAGCCGCGTACATGGAGATTCAAGACAGTACTATCAAATCCAAAATTCTCTCTGGGGGAAATTGAATATTGTTTCTGAGCATAAATATGATGTAAAGAGGATGATATATTTGGATTGAAAGCGCAAAAATGATAAGACCCAAAAAAAAGACAACTCGAGGGCGAGCGAACAACAACTGTCTTTTCCAGATTGGGTAAATAATTGTGTGTAATGCATGATAGATATGAAGGGCAGTTGAGGGGCACTATGGGGAACAACTATTTATGTGTGTCTAATGTGAGCACTGATACCAAGGAGGTCAAGCAAGCAAAAATTTTCGCCATCAATCAAGTATATATGTAAATGGATAAAAGAAACAAACAAACGTTGCAATAAACAGAATGATTACGAGTGAGCGTTTTTTTTTTTGGAGTTGGTGAAACGTGGAATGGGTAGGAGGTTTGATGAAATGCGATGATTAGAATGTGATATATATATAAGTTGTTGTATGTATGATTGGAACAAAAGTCTTGAACGAGTCATGTTGATAGGAAGCTACATGACGAGACAATTGCCGAACGACTCATCAAGAGTCGATGTGGGTAGCTCTGCGGCGCGAAGGAGGCTTCTGACTAGCATCACCACCGGCTGCGCTCAAGCTCTGGAGACCACGAACAATAAGTGAAGAATGAAAGAAAACAAGACGCGCATAAAAAAAATGAAGAGAATGCACTGGAAGAAGTATCTTGCAGGATGCAAATTGACGTATGCTTCTTTCTTCTTAGGGAGAGCCGTAATCTTCACCGCTAAGATAGATATGAACGATGTGTACGGACTGGTGATACTTCATGCGATGAGAAAATAAACGAGGAACGCAGAATTATTTCCTGATAGGTGAAAGATAATGGTCAGATTTGATGAGGGAATGAAACTAATGATACGGACACAGCAAAAGTAAAAAAAAAAAAAGTTTACTGACTTGACAATGACTTCGAATTTGCCAAAGTCTACTGAACTCATGGCCCAAATAGCCGATAAGCCTTCGGCGATGGAAGCAAAAGGCTGAATGACGACCGCGCATGGAAGGTGAATCATGATTCTCCACCATTTTTGGCCATAATCCAATTCTTGGAATAGTAGACCCCAGAGGTAAAGCCAGTAAAATGTCACAAAGCAGAAGTCCGCACAAACGGCCACCCACAGGGGAGTCAAGGATTGGTCGACCAGCAGGAAGGGGATGTTGATAATCGTTACTGCCAGGGTAAACACGCCCACAATCCACAGGTTCACGGCCAGATGAGGCAAGCCGTAACTGGTCGGATTTTTCTCAAGATTAGCATGCCATGCGGGACTTGAAAACAGTCTTGTGTAGCCCTGTCAATGCTTACAGTCCATCAATGTCACGAATACCCATGAACCATCGACGCCGCTGTTTAAGAAAGTCACGAAGGGTTGTGGGCGACTGCTCGCGAACGATTCCATGAACCCTACCGCAGGTAAAACCGCGTCTCCAGGCGTCTTGCGAAAATTCGAAGTCCTCTGCCAAACTACACAGCCAAGAACAAAGTCAGCTTGAAAGCGCCTCCAATAATCATTTGGCTTGTAGCTTACGATCCAAAATCCCAAGTACATTCATTCTCCATCTCCCCATTGGTCATCAAGAACGACCCATGAACCCCGAAAACGGGTCTGTGAATCACAGTGTTCTGGAAGTGGAATCGGGCCAAATCATCACCAACTCGAATACCGTCTGCGACTGTAAAGTACCAATTGTCCCAGTAACCTTCACCATTGTACAGAATGATCCCTTGTCCAAAGTGGTGGGGTGTCTGACGCACACCGGAAAGGTTGGAATAAGTACCTTAGCTAAATAAAAACAATGCGAAAGATTTCCTAAGTTAGGAAGGCATGCAACTTACATATCTGATGAATTCAATACATCTTCTCAAACTCTCTCCATCTGTCGTGGACTCTTCGTCCATGTGCAAGATCCAATCATAAACACCGAGCGAGACGTGGTATCGGAAGTAATCCAAGGCTCTTGCTTTGTACTTGGCCTTGCCCAATGGTGAGACGTACGACTTGGGACAAACGATGTTTTGGAGATCGGGATAGACATAGGGCTCATCCGTCAGGACAATGACTTTGACTGATCGAGAAAGAAAGGGGGGGTTCAAAATGTTAGCATTGAGTTCCAGGGACAGATGTGACGATAACAATGAGGCCTACCAGCCGGGTGGTATTTTTCCAGGAGTAAGAGCTTGTTATACCCTCTTCTTACTGCATTTTCGTTCGAACCTTTGGTGACAAGAAGGATGAAGAAGTTGCGGATATACTCTCGACAAACCGGTTTTTTCTCAAGGGTCTCGAGACTTGGTGCGAGGTCGGGAGTGACAAAACCGGCAAAGGCAAACAGGCAGTTTGGTACAGATAACACCCACATGAACCGCCACAATGTGGAAAACTGAAGACACGCGAAAACAACAAGTCAGCCGCTCTAGTAGTTGGATGTACCAAAGCAAACCAAGAAAACTCACTGTGAAAGCATCGTACGTCCATGTACCGGTAGGGTGAAAGATAACCCATAGAATGCTGACAGCGGGTATGACAACGATGTGAATCATCCAAGTGTATTGCTGGAAGCGAAGTAAACGAGCCGTTCGTACGGCCTCGGCATCACTGCTCAAGTCGGACGTCCAGCGAGTTGAATGAAGTTGACTGATAACCTCGGGATCAGTAGGGTCGGGGATAACCGGCCGCGTACACGGTGTTCGCCAATTCATAAGGGTGTGGATCCCTTGACGCGTGGCTTTGAATTTCGTCGTGACGTTGCTTGTGACGTATTTCGCTGAGCCCCCTGGAGCACTGATGAGCAAGCTTCCAAAGGCACGTACAGCTTTCAGGGGAAGGGAAACAGCGTTGGAGGGTGCAGTAACAAAGAAGCCATCCCAAATCCACTTTGCCAGATTGAGCCCGACCCGATCTAGAAGGTGATAGCCAATCCAAGCGACGAAGATGTTAAAGAGTAGACAGATGATGTAAGCCGGCATGACCACATCCCAATAGCTTCTGCCCTGGCCGCTCAGGTAAATCACGATGGGTGGCATGATACCATAGAGAGTGATGAATTGCATCAAGTAGAACCCGTAGGAAACTTTGCCTAGCCACGTGAAAATGCCCCAGCTAGCAAGCCATTGCATGGCATGCGACACTTCGACCCATATGAGGATACACAGTGGAGGAACCCAGTTGGACATGAACATGTATTGCGGCCAAGTTAAACTCTGGTCCCATCCGAATTTACCGTCATAGACGGTAATGCTGCCTACAGCATTATCTGCAGGAGTGGCAACTTTGGTCCCACCGGCAATCATTGCCAAAGCTAGAACCATTACCGAAATTTCCACGGCCATCGTAGGTTTCCAGTGATCTTGAAGCTTCCGAATAAATCCAGCAGCATGTAGATCTGCAAGCCAGAGACCGAGTGTGTAAAGCATGTTGGGGCTGTTGACGAACCACAGGGCCACACATACGACAAAGTAGATGAGGTATCGGCCAATCCAGCCAACCTGCGCGACGGAGGCTGCTAGAATATAAACTAGGACTGAGCCCCAAAATTGATCGTATGTGGACCATAAAGCGGAGCCGACGCTAAGCATGTACTGATGGCTACGATTTGTGAATAAGTCGAGACAAAATTGCAAAAAACCCCAAAAGTTGCCGATATGATCCCAAGTGGGATTCCATAGCGAGGAGGGTGCTAGAATCTGCGCGGCTTGAATTGGGCGGTTGCCAAGAATGCCTCTGGAGGCAATTTGCCACTGAAGAAAACCGACCACAATGGCTGGAAACGCCAAACGAATGGAGCGTCGAAAGAGGGATGATGAAAGTGATAGCCAACGCGGACCTTGCCATCTGGCAGCTTGGCCACCAGGGATCGGGACCCCGTGAGAGTCTTTGGGCGCTACCGGTCGGGTGAAGGCAGATCGGAGGAAAGAGTGGGCAAGAACTCGTCCACCAAGGAGAAAATACATTCCAACAGCTAGCTGGCCGTTACGCAGAAGACCGTAGACACTTCCCTGGGAAAGCGCGTCAGGGTGAGATTGGGCCCATGTCAAGTCGCTGAAGTGATGGGTAAAGATAACTAATGAAGCCAGACCGCGAATTCCGTCAATCCACTCCAGTCGGTTCTGACGACTGACGACGACGGGTGGTGCTCTAACAGCACCATCGGCTGAGATTCGTGCGGCTTTCTTCTCCTCGTCAGCAGGGCTAGAGGGGGGGATGGGGATGTAATCAGGGCCAGATTGTTTAAGGTCATCGGAGATGTCCTTAGTTGGGTAATTCCCCGCGCCATATTTTTCATCGGCAAAGGTGACGGCATCTTGGCTACCGAGTTCAGAGTTGCGCCATTCGTGGTTCAAAGCTGTGCGAGAAGAGCTGTACGGGGTGCCGGGGTGGGGGTCCGTGCCGATTGGTGAAGCTCGACCCGACTCGAGGCCATCCAGACCATAGGCACCTTGTCGATATCGCCCGTAGGCTTGAGAGGAGGGCCTCAGGGATTCGCCAGAGGGATGATGGTTGGGATGAGTATTGCGATTGTTGAAGTGATCACCGCCTTCAACCTGGATGTGGGGAGCGCAATTGCAGAATTTGGATGAGTTTGTGATCAAAGCTTTCCCAATGCCATTGCATCAAGTACATATGTAATCTGATGGATTGACCATTCACCTCACGATGATAGGTACCATAACCACTTTCAAAATTATCTTTCCCGTGGGGATGAACGGCGCGATGACCGCTGGGCGAGCGCGGATCTATCTTTGTTACCTCACCGCTAGAATGAGTCTCGTTGGAGTTGTGATCGAATCCTTCGACAGGAGGAGAGCCCTTGTGCTCAGTGATGCCAGTTGCACCGCCGTCGGTCAAGTTTTGGCGGGTGAAGCCTGAGGCGTGGTAGGATGGAAAGTTTTCAGTGAGCGGGATGTTGGGAAGAGCATGAAGACTCGGTTGCAGTCGCTGATGTTCGCCTCTCCGTCGAGAGCTTGGGGCATCGGGGCTATCTTGATAGTATCGAATATTTTGGTGTTCAGAATTGTCCTGGTTGTTTTGAGAGGCCATTGCAGGATGGCGGTATTGGCGAGGAGATGAAGGGTCATGGGAGGGAGGGGGGGAGTACATGCTGAGGAGGGCTTACTTCTATATACTTATTTTGTTTTATTTGTTTTATTTTATTACCTATTTTTATTGGACAAATAAGGGAAGTGAGGGTAGAAACAACAGGTGGAGAGGGGAGAGGGAGGAAAGGGACGAAGGTGAAGAGAGGAAAAGTGGTCAACAAGAGGGTTGAGGTTTAAGGGGCGGCTTGATGAGTATGTGTATGGGTTGGTGATGTTGATGCTGATGGCGATGCTGACGATGATGATGATGTGTAATGAGCTTAGCAAAGCCGAGTGCAGCCAAGCGAACGTTTTCGGATTCTACGGGGAACGCTGGCGCATAACATAAGCCAACGCAAAAGAAAAACGTGAAAAAACAAAGCAACACACAAGCCAAGCCTGAGTTCTAGAAGGAAGGGGAGAGCGAACGAACCTACGAGGCTATGAGCGGGAAACACATCATAGTCTTCCGAATCAAAATCAATCAAGAATTCGATCGCTGATCGCTGCTCGCTGGTCCCGCTGCCGATGATAGCAGCTGCTGTTGGGAAACAAATGGAGAGGATATTTGTCAATAGAGAGCTCTTCTTTCTTTTTTAACTCTGTAATGTGTGTGTGTACCTATGGAAGAAAGATAATTATATTATTGTTATTTATATCAGAAAATTGCACTCGGCAACCAAGCGTATTCCTCCAGTGCGGATTGGAAGTCAATTGAGGTCGATTCTGGAGACAGCAAGTTGGAACGCTAAATAATAAATTAACTTGTGGTACATGGATACTGGTAGTAGGGTGAGGTAGCAGAGGGAAATACACGGCGGAGAGAACGGGACACCCAATCCATCACACTTCTCTATCCAGGGTCCAATCCGGATCTGCATCCGCCCACTACCTCCGCCCTGTGCTCCTTCCTTCCCTCTTTCTCTCTCGCCGTCGCCCACATATCTCAAGACAAGCCCCACGGAACCTAAATATTTAAATATACATACGTAAATGGAACCATAATTTCGGTCTCTATCTTCAGGAAGAGAATCATGTTCAAAAACATCGGAGGTCTTCCCGTCACCGAAAATCCCAAATCTGGACCGCATCTTTCCAAATCCCAAACTTTGTTTGATGTTGAAAATCATTGCCAATCAGGTTCCCAGCACCAGATCTAGGATGTAGGCTTAGTAAGGATTAAATGAGGAATAGGAGACGGCCTGAAGACGCCAGCTTGCTCAATGCACGTGTTCGCCATCAGCCCCGAGAGCATGGGGAGTATGCATTTAAGGTGTGTGGTGTCGAGAGTTTGCACACATAAGCTCCTCCAACCCGAATGGACCAAGATGAACAAAGTGCCGAAGAGGGAATCAGGGTCAACTGTCTCTCCCATCCGGACACTTCTTGCGATCAGCCCGGCAGATTTGAAGATTCACTGATTATCTCTCATATCATGGGCACACACCGGAAAGTAAGCTCACCTATTCACAGACAGAAGGTGACTTCATGATCTCCTTTGTCTTTCTACTTGTACTTTCCTTTTCTCTCTCTCTTTGTTTCTGCCATGTAAATGGTTGCTCACGACGATTTATTTATGAAGAGAGTTTTACCAAATATTACTTTGATCATTTAGATAAATAAATAAATGTCTGGATTTAATTAGGAGCTGGTTTTTCTTTCTTATTCCTATGGCGTCGAAGCGGATGATGATATCGCCAGCTGATATGGGGTTCCTGCAAAGGATAGGTGGTCAAGTCCCACCCCAATTCTTCTACCGACCTACAGGAATCAGTCACGACTACAATTTGCATTCAAGAGTAACCGAGCTGGATAAATACAGTAGATTATCTCGTTTAATGGTACGAATACTGTCGTCATTGTAACATCAAAGCTTTCTGGTAACAAACTCGAATCGACTTGTGTGATGTAAATATTTGGGTTCTGCGGCAGGTCATATGAAGCTTACAAAATTCTTAGAAAACTCTAGGAGTATGACCATTCATCATTTGTCATCAAGAAGCAGAAATGTGGTCGGTTCAACCCTCTCCCTTGGGCCATGTGCTACTCTCTGATCTGCGCGATTTGCAAGAAATCAGAAGGACCCGAACATTTGAGACAAGAACGGAAAGTGAGCTCTAAAAAGCGCCGTCTGAGCTGGAATGCTTGGCACATGAAACATGAGAAGAGGACCGTGGTAAGGTTAGGCAAATTACCGAGCCAAAGGACGGGCCACAGCTGCCGATACCAGCACTGATCATGATCGAGTATGACTAAGGCGGTGATAAGGCATGAAAGGCTTGATAATTGTTGGCTCCGAGTCCGACGGTCAGTCGTCGGTACCCCAAGGGGAGTATAATCAGGTTTATCTGAATCTCTCTCCCTCCTGACACGGCTAGCCACATTTGCACCAAACCATCGGGCCCATCCCATCCAAGAAAGTCGTCCATCTCGGTCATGGACTGTGTTGTCGATCAACCTGAGTTTCCCTTCACCGCCAACGCCCCCCACCTTTCTCATAGGTTGTTTTCCTGCTGGTCAATCGCAATCGTATTTTGAGCTGCAATACACAGCTAGACTTCAAATTCTTGGCACGCACGCACACGTTTGAATATAACCGAGGGTCATGAAGACCTTCTTACAAAGACAGCCCTCAGAATTCCGACATTAGGTTAAATGAGAGGGTGGCCAGGTCACACTGCTGGAATATGGTCCGCCAAGACGGAAAGTTTATATTAATCCGCCCAGCCACCGTGCTCCGTAAGTGTGACGCTAACATTATGTATTATGTCAACTTGACTCTCCTCGGCTGCGGGCATAGAGAAGTCTTCCAGAGCCTCGTCATTGGCACTTGACGAGCCGCCCATTATGTAACTTGATGGGACCCAAGAACCAGACTGTCCTGTCCGCTTACAAAATGCTACTCTAATTAAGAACCCAACGGCTTGCTTAGAATACTCCAGAGGTTCGCTGTGCACCACGTGTGTTGTGAGATTAAGACTCAAGAGGATCATGAGGGTTTCCATTTCGTAAGAAAACTTAGCTTTCAGCTTTGCTGCGGGGCATGCCTTCCATCGCTAGTTTTTCTGCAAGATCGCATCTTGGAGATATGGTTGGCAAAATTAGCCTCAAGCTGCGCCTTCTGACGTCTCCGCACTTGTACCCATTCCATGAATGGAATCAAGATAAGTTATGATCCGAGAAACCTGTTACATAAGTCCATCACCAGGCGGGTAGAACTTTATGATCATTTCGTCCCCCCTCCCGCTGGTCACACCCGGTTTCTTACGTCGTCCTCTTACAGTTTCCTAGCCGAGGAGGCCTAGCTCGCAGGGGAAAATAAAAATGAGAACAAGCTGGTCAAGGTCAGCAGCCAATTCCCATCGCATATATATCATCAGAAAACTAGGGAAGCTTCAGGAGCTCTCATCAACACGAAGCTTGGTAAGCCGTCGGTCCCGGTTGCGCACCGAGGCAAGTCCACAAAGAAAGGCCACGATGCCGATCCTAGAGATCCCAGTTATTTTCTCGGGCTACCATCAAAGGTGATTGAGACCTTTGTGTGAAGTATAATGATACCTCTCCATGCTCCTGGTCTAGAGTTTTTCAATCACAAAATAAGCGTGCTTTGAAGTTGGCCTGCGCTATGTATGGAATGAGTTTGGCTCACAAAAACACCTGGTCGTGCATCACTTACCCAACACCAAGTGTTCTTAATGGTTTACTCCCTACACTGGCGACACAGTTGCTTGGAGAGCACTTTACAATTTATTGGAAAGTTTTCAATCATGTCAGACAATGCTTGGCTCTCGAGCCTACAGCAAGCTGGAAAAGAGGGCCCATATTGGTTGCACCTACAGGAAGAGGGACCCAGCCTGCCAGGTTGAGGGAAAATATGACACAGATGGCAAGCAGGCCTGTTTATTTCATGCAGAAATATTGAAAGAGTTTCAAAGCAAGCATTAACTGCTCAGCACTGGCTCAGGTAAAACTCAGTGACGGAACCAGAAAATAACAAATAGCCCCTTGATGACAGCTGAAACTGACTTTTTTCTATTTGTTTGTTTCCCCTGTTGTGGGAAAAATTATGGGGCATGCAAAAACAAAGGTGTTATTTTATTTTATTTTATTTTATTTTATTTTATTTTATTTTATTTTGTTTTGTTTTATTTTATTTTATTTTATTCTGGGTCAACCGTGGTTGACTTGGAGCAAGCAAGGGGGTAAGCCTTGCCCATTGAACTGAATTCCAGCCTATCTTCAGAAGTTTTTCCTTTGACCATGTCATAAGCTTGTTTGTGTGTTTGAGGATTTGGTAAATCAACTTGGTTTTCCAAAAAAACTATGAAGACAAAAAGTCTTTTCAGCCATCCTGTAATGATTGGTGTTGATCCACAAGCTTTCTGAGAAATTTGAAGTGAGTTGTTTCTGAGACAAGCTCCAGTCTTCTTGAATTTTTTACAATTGATATCTTCCTTTTGATCTTGCCATATTATTGGTAGTTAGATCCTTTTTGATTATTCCATCCTCTAACTTTTCCTGTTTTTGCCAATGGTACTGATACTTTTCTTCCCTTTGTCCCCTGAAGAGACAGAGTTTTGCCTGTTTCTTCATAATCTGGGGTACAGCCATCCAAGAATACAGTCCTGCGCTTTTGGTGAGACAAACAAGTGTGCTGGACCTGTGAATCTTCAAATTTTGATGGGCCAGTTTTCCACTACGCCATTGAGGTCACATCTTGCTCCCCCAAATCCTTTCATTGGAATTTCTACCTTGAATACTTCTAGGTCCAAATCTTGAGCAACTGAGCTGGGAATCACATTGAACATGGATCCGGAGTCAACCATAAAATCTACTTTTGTTCCTTCAATTTCTTTCAAGATATACCCCAAGGCGCAACTATAGTAGCATGGTTTGTTGTTGTCTTATTGTTCTGCTTGAACCATCATGGTAGCACTGCTTTAAATGTGAGTAGTACTCCTCTTTTAATAAAGCCTTTCCTGTAGCTTTTCAATTACTTGAGCAGTGTAGGAAGTTGAAATGGCAGTTAACTGAGAATATTTTGTTGGAATCTTGATGTTATCCAGTACTTGAACCAATAATTCTTCAGGATTAATGTTCTTTTGCGCTACTGGTACGTTCTTGTCTTTTTCTTTTTCTGATTGTTTCTTCCTACTGCTCCCCAGATCAAGTCTAACTATCTCTTCCTCTTGATCAACTTCCATTCTATCTGGTTTGGGCTCTTGAATCCTAACTCCTCTTCTGCCTCCTTGAGCTTATGATCCAGTTATAGTATTGTTCCGGAGAAAAAGTTCAGCTCCCAGAGATGGAGGTTCCCATTTACCCCTACTTCATGATTTTTGGAGTCTGTCCTGATGCTTTTTTCCTTTCTTCTGTCAGTTTCCTAACAAAATCCTGCATAGTGAGATCTGCTGAAGCTGTTGCTATTACTGATCTGATAGGTCTAGCAGGATTCAAAGGTTTCTGTTGTCCATTCAGCAAGTACAAGTCCTTTCCATTACACTTAACTAGTCCTTGTTCTTTGTCCCTCAATAAATCGCTACACCTCAACTTTACATGGCCTTCCTTGTGAAAGTAGTAGCAGTTTTGGTTTTCATAAGGAGGCATTGAAGGTCTAGTGTTTCCTCTGTTGAATTCTTGTTGATTTGATATGTTCTGAGTATAGTTGACTGGAGCAGTGTTTGCTGATTTATGTTGCAGTGAAGCTATCTCTTGAGCCATTTCATCAACTTTCTTCTCAAGATTTCTTCCTGTTGGGTTGTCTGAAACCATCTGTTCACGCCGCTGTGGAACTACTCTAAGGGGAGTAGAGCTTGGAGGGGAAATAGACAAATACACTACTGATAATGTAAGCTGAACTATGGGTGCTGATATAAGAGCT
>LAVV01004532.1:0-10613 GCA_001263375.1 Puccinia sorghi
CTCTAGTTGTTCCACAAATGTTCTGTTGCTGTTTTCCTTGAGAAGTGTTGGGATTTCTGGTGTCTTGTAAGGGAGTGACCTAGGGTTATTTTGGGTTCTGATTCTGAATCTGAAGTAATATTTTGGCTTTTGTCCCATCTTGATGTCCTTTTGTGAGTGCTGGTCCTTTGAAATTAACAACGGCTGAAGAAGCCGTGTTCTTGGAACTGGTTATGCGCGCCAAAGTATCCTTCTTCTTTTTGCTGGACGACTGAGGAGTTGAAAGCTCTAAGTCCTCCACTCGTTGGAGAAGCTGTGAAATCAACTTGTTCTTTTGGGCTAGTTCATTCTGTAGTTGAGTTACAAGATGAGTTTGATTTCTGCCAAAGGGGTTTCGTTCGAAGAAGTTGACATGTTGATAGGTAAACTGGTTGGGAGAAACGCAGACTTCTGAGTAACAAAGATTTCTGAGTGGGATGTGATGTGTTGGTGTGTCAGTGTGATGTGTGAAGAAAGTAGAGCGTGGTATTGTAGTGAAGCCACCGCGAATGGTCCCAGAGGAGGCATATGATTCTCCTCTGGCTGGCTGAGCTGCAGCTGAGCACAGCCACTTGACCTAGTTAACAAGAAGTTACATACATATCTCATCCTGTACATTTTTGGGAAGGTTTGGATTTCAAACTTGTCATTTGGCACCAAAGCCCAGATGTTGAAGATAGTGGATTCGGAGCGTGGCTTGGCTGTTTGACAGTTGAATCGTATGTATTGAATTGATGATACAAGCTCGGATGATGGATTTATATAGCATGGGATGCATGAACTGCACAATACGTCATCTGGTGGGTGAACTGAGGTAAGCAGCTGCACATGCGGGGCAGAATACGACCGCGCAACGGTGCGGAAATTACGTCAGCTACTTGCTTGTAGTGTCAATGGTTAGAGCATCACTCATGAATGCTGATGTTTTGGGTTTGAGTCCCACAGTACACAACCTTCCTTTTCACTTGTTCAGTAAACGTTTCTTCTATTTGACCAAATTCCAAGTGCTTCTCATGGGTAAAGGCAACCATTGAATTTCCCATGTGCTTTTTGGAGCCATTCCAATGATCATTCAACTGCTTCCAATAGTTAATCAAGAAATCATGAACATTTGTGATTTTATTTTTGGAGATCAACCTGGCGCTCAGCAGATTTGTAATACTAATGAGACTGGCTGTTGTCTCTAGAAGAAACTTACAATGATGGTTTTGAGGTCCAAAAAACCATAGAGGCACTAAGACAAGTGGGAAATATATGCAGAAGAGGATGTGCCATTCAGCTGCCTTGAGTGAGCGGTTTCCGGACATTCCAACTAATTTGGGAACCCAAGTGACTGTTGAGGGAACTGCCATATTCTCAATTGCAAGCTGTATGGCCTCAAGCTTGTCTTGGGATATGCGGGGCCAAAGCGCTTGTTGAGATTTTTCTTCCTCCATGATTCGCTGTTTGAGTTCAGCAGCCTGCTTCTTTTTCTCCACCATCTGGGCTTTCCTTTTGACCGCTCGTGAGGTGGAACTGATGTTGATTGCTTTTCCCTTCCGTTTGGATTTCCCTTCAGCTTGTGCTTTGTTGGTGGATTCCGAAGTGCCACCTTTTTTGGGTCTGGTGTTGCTAGATATGTTTGGGGCATTGGAATTAGCGGTCAGTGTTAATGAGCGTTCAGAAACATGTGAGTCACACAAGCTTGGCCATTGGGTTGATTGATCAGAACTCTCGCTTGGTTCTGGACTGATGATTTAAAATTGCTGGCTGGCTGTTTTATAGGAGGATTTTGATGATAAGCAACAACTTTTAGCGGATATGGAAGTGTTTTGTGTGTTTGAATTTGAAGGGTGGATTTTGGATTGTTCCAGCGGCAACCCTTTGGCACCCTTCTGAAGGGACTGGTGTTCATGAGGAGTCTTTATCTGATGGGACTGTTGGCAAGGATGCAGATTATATGGTATTGGTTCATTTCGTCTTTTAGAGTGTACTCAAGAGATCAAAGAGCTTCGGCTACTCGTTACTTCTGAAACAGGGTCACTCGGCAAGGGTTTTGAAGAGGCTGCAGTAGTGACATGTTTGCGGCGTTTTCGGGATTGCTTGGCTGGTGCTTTGTCTTGCATTTGAACTTGAGAAGGAGCACCACAAATGCCTTGATCTGAAGTGATGTCTTGGGTGAGGCTGACCCCAGAACTCCTTCAATACTGCTTTTTTTTCATATCAAAACCCCTGCACCAAACGGACCAAACGAGTCTTGCTCACTGCAAGACAAAATGTGTTATGAGGAGCTTCAACCTTTCCTTACCCGCTATAGTTACAAACCAATCGGTGGGTTTTGTGAGAGCTACACCGCGTACACTGTCATCTTCCTCCTGCTGCTCTGCATCGCAAAGTTGTGGAATCCGTTGATCAGCTGGCTGGACCAGGAGTGGGAAAGCTTTTGCCATGCAATCCTAAGTGACAGGTGAGATGCACCTGTAGATTTTNGGGATTAATAGTGCCCCAAGCACAATTAATCTGGGATTAATAGTGCCCCAAGCACTATTCATCTGGGGTCAATAGGCTTTCAAGCACTATATATATGTATACCCTGAGCACTATCAATCTTGATTTTGCAAGCACTATTAATATGGGTTCCCCAATGAATAGCTACCAGGTTGTCCCAAGTAACACTAATCCCCATGCCACAAGCACTCTTCATCTGGGGTATTTAAGCACAATTCAACTTTGATTGATTAATCTTGCATTAATTGTGTCCCAACAAGTTTTTTTAACTGAAATTTATTTTGAGTCAAGCACCCTGCAATAGTTCCCCCAGAACTCTTCCATCTGGATGAATATTCCCCCAAGAACCTCCTATGCTTGACTTCTAATGACTCATTAACCATTAAGAAGAGTTGATTTGATTTGATGTGATTGAATATTGGGCCACAGGCACTTTCAACATGAGTATTTAGGATCAACTGTTTCCAAAAACTTTTAATCTAATTTCATAATATATCATGGAATAATATTTCAATTCAATCTTAATACATGATCAAAAGTTGCAAGGAAATATGAAATACTGATCCCCAGTTTCTAGGCAGTTTTTCTGCTGAATAGATCCAAGACACTATTAATTCTTCATGCCATGATTCCTGAAGAATAATTCCCAGGTAATATTAACCCCAGTGGATATATGAATACCCATTGTATTAATTTATTTTCCATAAGTATTGATCCCTGTGGCATTCTTAATCCATGTAGTAGTATTAATTATTTTGGAGTACTCATCCCTGTGGCAGTCTCAATCCCATGGAGCTATTCATGAGACGTTTGGAAATCTTAATAATAATTCAATAGTGCCTTGGAATCATTCATCTCTGGAAATAAAATTTTTGGATTTTCTTTTTTTCACTGTTTATCACCCAGGAGCTTGACTTACATGAAATGATGTCAGTGGGAGAAACCTACTAATAATACTTTACTGAACATCACAAAGCCTCACTCATCCCTAATATGCACTAGAGAGGCATCTATTGAAGTATGTTGATTCTGAGAAAGATGGTTCATCAAATCAATTCACATTGTTCCATCATGTGGCTTGTCACATGATTATTTATTCATCTTGTAAATTTCTTCCAGTTGTGATAAATAGTCTAAATCTTTATTTGCTATTCAACTTCTGGCCTTAGGGGGAAAACACCTACAAGATTCTTGAAATATACACATCTGGGTCAAGTGAGAAAAGAATTACAAAAATATTGAAGTATACACCTGGTGATGCGGTTATCAACAGTGTTCCAAATAAGAAGCATGCCGGTGATTAATTATGTAGTTGAGATAAATCATGGAGTTGGAGCATGCTTTAGGTTGAAGATGATTTGTTGCGTGTTTTTTGGAAGGTACCAATCCCAATAGCCACAGGTCACCACCCATCATGCCAACTACAGATATAAGCATGAGACACAACAGAACCCTTCCGAGGAAAATAGATAGTATGGACGAAAGTAAAAAATCTAATCGGAAAAACCTCAAGGAGGCTCTGAGGAATTCACCTTTTGGGTGTTGAATTGGATTGGAGATGAGGTCAGGTTTCTGTTTTTCGACTTGATATTGTAGTCTTTGTATGAAATTCTCCCTATCGGACAGCTGGGAAGCGAGCAATTGGTTTTGCTGTCGTAATTTGGATCTGGACTGACGACAATTCTTCAGTGTGCGGGTTAATATTTCGATCCGTTTGTGGCATGCACTTTGGGAAAAAGATGCAATGTAAGGAGCATCAACTCAGAACTGAAACATCGGATTTTTGCCTTTACGGTGGTAAATTGGCAGGTGATTAGTCCCCATGCATTGCAAATCAAATTCATTGACGGTCATGTTTATGTACTCACATGGCAATCCTTTGATGGGCAGCAGTCGGTTGAAGTTCATTTGCGGTTTGATAAACGGTGTGTTGGCATTTATGTGAACTTCTAGAGACATTGCGGGTTAGTGTGGAGCCAGGTAAAGATATGATGAAGGGCACCTGACTCACCCTTCAAATTCATTGCCAAGGGGGCCCTAAATGCTACAACAGATGATATCGTATCTTGCCCAGAGACTTGAGATGAAATTTTCTTGTTTGGTTTCTGTGGTATACAGATTCTCTGTGCTTCGTAAAGAACCTGGGCCACTTTCGATAAGGTAAATTCAACATCCGGATTCCTCGCAGCAAAGCGTTTGTATTCGTCCAGAATGTTCTGTGATGTTGCATAGGAAAGTCGGAAATGAGGACTGGTAATGATTGCAGGTACGTTTGAACATGCAATCCAAGTCATTTCGTTGATAAGGTGAGGGTTCTATTGGTGCAAAGCGTAAGTCTTCACGAGCGCCAAGAGTAATTCTGACTGGGAAAACTGGTCAGATAAATGAGGAGGCTTTCAGTAGCATATATGTTCGTTTCTTTCTCAGTTGGGCTGCGTACCAATTGTGACATCTGGCGGCTATTATCTATCCAAGGAATGATGTTTCATACTTCCTGTCCGGTTGTTAATTGGGCTTCTGGTGTTAGTTGCCTTTGGGGATTGACTTGAAAATAAACGCCGGGATTCTCAAACCGTCCCCTTTGACCTCGTAGTATCAGCTGCCAAAGTGACAGGTGCCATTGTGGAAAACCCGGCTGCAATAGCAAAGGAATCATGAATAACGGCGGATCTATTTTAGTCCACTTCTGTGACCTGCAAAGCGCCAGCGCCTTCCCCTAAACAATCCTCATTGATTTCCTCTCTACACTGTCAACTTCACCAAACTCATCACTTTCACCCAAGGCCAAGCATTCCAACCGCGGTAATCACTCATCTTTACTTCAAGTACATCTTTTGTGATGTAATATGAAGCTCATGCATTTCTTTTTTTTTTCTGCAAACAGTTGAATTGCTTGCACTTTTTGCAGTACTTGTCCTTCTGGGAGCACTGGCCGACCCCAGAACTTCTTCAATCCTGCTTTTGCTTGATATCAAAACCCCTGCACCAAACAGACCAAATGAGTCTCGCTCACTGCGAGACGAAATGTGTTATGAGGTCCTTCGACCTTTCCTTACCCGCTATGGTTACAAACCAATCGATGGGTTTTGCGAGAGCTACACCGCGTACACTGTCATCTTCCTCCTGCTGCTTTGCATTGCGAAGCTATGGAATCCGTTGATCAGCTGGCTGGACCAGGAGTGGGAAAGCTTTCGCCATGCAATCCTAAGTGACAGGTGAGATGCACCTGTAGATTTTCATTACAAAAAATGATATCGGGGTAGCTGACCCGAAATGCTCCAGTGGTTTTTGAACCAAAACAATGCTCGATTCATTGTTTTGGTATCTCCTGGATTCTCACTGGTGACAAACCCATCTCTTAGGAGGATTCTTTTTGAGATATTCTTGTAAATGTCTTTCATTTAATTCAATTATAGATGGAGCTTCTTTAATAGAGGTGTGGCAGTTCATTAGCAAAAGTCAGGAGGGCATTTCGGCGGCAACGTGTAACCAAGGCAGCACTGCAGCTGGAAAGAGGCAGTGCTGTTAAGGGGAGGGGGAGGGGGGCCAGCTACACAGGCAGCTAAGTGAGATGGTGGAGGTCATAGATCTACAGGCAATGCTAAAACACAGCTAAAGGTCACTCACGGGGAGGCAGGCACATTCACTTGCCCGAAGACATGCAATCCAGTGATTTCTTCTTGAGATTCTCTGCCCTTTCTTCTTCATCTTCTTCTCCCCTCAGTCTTAGACTTCAAGCTCAGAAAGCCAAAAACTCAACACAATATGTTGTGACTGAGATGATAGATTGCTAACTGGGGAATGTACAAAGGTGCAGAGGCTGAAGATAATCCCGCAGTTGGGGAAACCCGTGGCAAGTCCCAGGGGGGCTGCAAGATCATAACATAAGGATGAAGGGCACAATGGTAAGACTTTTTTCAGTCTTTTCTTCACTTTTTAGTTGAATAATTTTGTGATTTTTCATCTTAATAGAGATAGAAAATGAAAAATAAGAAATAATGGACTACTGAACCTGATTGATATGAGAATCTACATTAAAATAACGCCTCCTTGTTACTCTGACACACACAACTACACACTTATATGAATGGATGAGATAAAAAATAAGAAAAGAAAACATAATTAAATATTTAGAGTTTAGATTAAAAGGTGGGAGAATAACAACCATACCTGCAATAAGCAGTGACAAGTGATGATTTGGAATATGGATGAAGGAGGCAATGGTGAGATTATGATGGGAGAGATAGACAGCAAAGAAAACAAAAAGAAGTTATTTCTTTGCTTGAGTGATTGAGGTTCAAGTTGTTGAAAGGACTTTCCAGTCTTTTCTTCACTATTTAGTTAAATAATTGCATGGCAAAAAGACTGGCTTTGTGGCGGATTTGATTTTTACAATGAGGAAGCTGGTTTTGGGTTAGGTTTTGAAAATTGAAGTGAGAATTGGATATTCACAATGGATTGTGCTGTGCTAGAAAAAGGCATAATTCAACAAAAGTTAAGAGAATGTACTTTCATGTGGATGCCTGGAAAACGGGTTGAGGTACAAGTTAGTGTGCTACCATGATGTATCACCCCAATTGAACCATGAACACTACTGCCCAAGAACCATGGCCACCGCAAGCGTCTGTAGCCTGGTTGCTTAAGGCAGCACTCTGGTATGCGTCTTAGCATTGCTGAGGTTGTGGGTTCAAGTCTCACCAGTCACATCTCCATTTTCACAGTCTCTACAAAACATCCCTTGCTAAATGCAACAGGAATAAGAAACCTTTTTAACAGTACTGCATGTCAACCTCCCCTGGTTGGGTGAACATTTTTGTGAAATCACTATATGTGTAGTTGCACATATATATGCTCCTGCTTAGTTTGGATGTTTCCTCCTGAATTTGGGGTCACTACCCAACAGGTTTTGGTCTCATTTTTTTTCTCCATGAACAAGACCAACAAGTGTCAAGTTGGAAGTTGTTGTTCAAGAACTTGGAGTAGCTTATGTTGGATTTATTTTCTTTCTCAAATCTTACTCATCACAAAAATAGCCATCACCTCTTTTCCCACTCCACAAGATCCTTGAATGCAGTTTCACAGAAATCAGGGATATCTTGTCTTGCATTTCAAGAATGTGGACCTTCTGATTTGTCATGTCAAGCCCTTCTCAATATAACCTCTTCATCTTTCATCTAGTCTCCTTTCCCCTTATCTGTTCTCAAGCTCTTTTCCCAATTTATTTTGCACGTAGCTCTTTAATTTTTTTCCCTGACAACTCAACCATTTGTTGTTAGCTAACTTTAACTTACCTGAACCAGAGTAATCCACCTCCCGTTCTTTCCCTTATTATTCACTCCCCTCTGTCCAGTGCTGGTCATAACCTCCCCAACATCATCTGCTTATTTAAACCTGTAAACCAAAGAGTTGAAAGCAATAAATATGCCTAAATATTCATGGAATTAATCATCAGAATGTTTCAAAAAGAGACATATTGATCTATTTCAGATTATCCAAAATATTTAACACTTCCTCAAAAACATGCTGAAATTTTAGACAGTACACAGAGGCATGAGAATAAGGAGAAGAAAGGCAAAATTTTCCATAGGATTTGAAGCCCTGTTTCAGGAAATTACATAAATTTGGCTATCCAAGAGTTTTAACCTGTAATCTGACAATGGAAGCAGGTTTAAGACCAATCTTGAACCCCTCTCTTCTGAGTATTGAAATTGAAGTTGTTTTTGGTTCCAAAATTGTCTTTCAATATCATTCTTATGAAGACATGCATTGTTGTGCCCTTCACTTTTTTTCCATTTTTTGGTAGTTTTGAAGATGTTGGAGAATGTACAACAAGTGTGCCATGTTTGTTGATGTTGTGGCTATTTTTCATTAGTAGTTTTTTCACATTCAATATGTGAGGTCATCCTGAATACCTGAACCAAGATTTGAACCTACAAGTTTGTTGGTTGGGCTTCTGGAAAACAAAACATTAGGCCCAAAACTGTTGGATGGTGACTGTATATGAGCATGTGCCAGCTTGAACTATGTTTTTCCAGTGGAACCGGATGGAGAGATCAACGCATTGGTGTGGGCACCCAGGTCTCATGAACCATTCAAAAGCAAAACCCGGTGAATCTCATTTACCTAGGCTAGGCAACTTGCTGAC
The DNA here is from genome assembly GCA_001263375.1 of Puccinia sorghi. Classification (NCBI taxonomy): domain Eukaryota; kingdom Fungi; phylum Basidiomycota; class Pucciniomycetes; order Pucciniales; family Pucciniaceae; genus Puccinia; species Puccinia sorghi. Next base: position 8,651 of record LAVV01004532.1, read on the forward strand.
AGGGGCGCATGGGTTCCGAGGAGTCAGACTGGCCCAACACAATGGTTACCCTTCTGCGGCTTGAGAGAAAAGAAAAATAATGTAATACCGAATGGACAGGTGATTGAGAATGAAGAGTGATTAAGGATACATCGAGGTGGTTAGCAGATGGCCTTGGGCAAACTGGTGCTCAATTGTTTTCCGCTTGCGTCTAAACCGGGGAATGCGTGTATTGTCGGGCTTGTTCTTTCCTCACAAGAGCCTCCCATTGGTCCTTTTGTGTCCGATAAATTGCAAGAGTTGCTCTGGCATCATCGACCTTGGGACCAGAACCGAGGGGTGTCAATCAAGTCTGCACATTTGGGAGGAAGGCGCTTTTCTGATTGATGTGGAAGAGGGGAAGCGACATACCGAACAATGTGAATCTTTCTGGATTTCGACATCCAGGAGGAGTAAAGCCAGTTTTTTTAGACTCGGGAATTTCGTCTTGGCAAGTTTACGAAGCGGCTGGTAGGTCGATGTATCTCGAATCATCTGCCGAGGATGAGTCAGCAGTAAAGCCTTGTTGTCATCATTGTAAAATGTTCAGTTAGCGAATAGGGAAGCAACCACGACAAGAAACATCTGGAGGGGAAAAGCCAGACGAAATGATGTCGAGAACAAGCTCACTTGGAGATCATTTGTAATGGCATGGCCGATGAGGACTTTATTGCGAGTCAAGTCTGCTACTTTGCGCGTGACATCTTCGAAACTACTGGCTTTGATGAACATTTTGTCTTAGCCAGGGAAAATGAAAGCGAGAAAGAAGTTCAATTTGGACAAACCATTTTCCAAGTGCTCCGGCTTAATCCCACTGACCCAAGTGCGATAATCCCGTACCTTCTCTTTCGGCTGTACGTAGGTGTCCAAAACGATGTTCCCGTAGTAGTTTACGATGCTCACCCTAGCCAACGCGCTCTCCTCTGCATCCCGGGGCCCAACACCTACCATCTCGCAATCTATGGCCAGGTATTTTCCTACTCTTGAACCAGGGAAGGCAGTTTTTTTAGTCTATCATCTCGCAGGGGGGGGGGGCAAAAACCAGACGGCTGGGCGTACTCTGTTTGTTTTGAGGTGGCGTGCTGAGTAGGATTGTTCTGAAGAAATTGGAGTAGTTTCTGGGACGTCGAACTAGATGACGCTGATGGGATAGCGCTTCCGATGGAGGTTGTGGACTGATTATTGCGGGTAGTGAGTATCGCTTCATTCCGGAGTTGCTTCTTTTGGGCGTTTCTTGCTTTCACTGCGGCTGGTAATTTGGGGAGCACCTGTTACGCGAGCTCAGCGTGTTGATTGCAATCGTAGTGAAAAATCTTCGCAAAATATCTACCGTTTGTAGAGTTTTCCAATTTGACGAGGCTCGTCCAGGTTTTCCACGCGTTCGCCGAGAAGACCTCGCAGGCACTTCCACCATGTTCGTTCGAGGCCTGAAGATGTGTGAGACCAGAAGCTTTTTGGAAATCGATAACGGCTGGAGGATGAGATCCTGACAGAGACGCATAAACATGAAAGAAAATTCTCACCGCAGGTCGCAGTGGGCAGGACTGAGTACCCGGTCCCCCCGCCTAAACTTCGGTACATAGGGCAAAAACCGGCAGCGTCCGCCCTTCAAATGCACTAAATGCAAAAGGATTATTGAGATGGCAGAAGAAAATTTAGGAGAACATCCTACCCATGATCAAGTACATTTGCAGTATCAACTCAATGGATTGCATTCTGTCATACTTCATGGGTATTAGATTGAGGTGTACAGTTGCAGTCATGGCAGGCAAAGTGCAAAAGTTGATCTATGGGTGGGGGCTAATGTGATATTAATTTACTATAGGCCAGAAGCCCAGGGATTTTTTTAGAGTCAGTAGCACCATGCCTAATACTCCATGTCAAAACATGCCAGGTGACATGCAGTTAAATTGTTTGTTACTCTGGTGCTATTCCATTTTATTAA
>LAVV01004555.1:0-16798 GCA_001263375.1 Puccinia sorghi
TGACTTTGGACAGCTTTGACTTCCAATTAGCTTCAAGGGCCAACTTGATTTCACTCAAGTCTTGGTTGTTAGTTTGTCTGGCTGTCCCAATTGTTGGTCGCACCTCAACAATGGTTTGGGGTCCTTCTTCTGATACAACTAAGACCAATCAAAAATGGTTTGGGTTCCTTCTTCTAATACAACTAAGAACGATCTGGTCTTTATACCGCCAAAATCTTGAAAAGTCACCAACTACATCCAGAATATCTACAAGCCTGGCTTAGTGCCATTTCCATAGTAACAAGACCCAGACCGCTCAATCAATCTAATTCTGATGAAAGACAGTGCTCCCATACACAAAGCAAAGCTCTCATCTGACTTTCTAGCTCAAGCCAAAATAAAAAAAACTCCCCAACTGGCCACCTCAGTCTCCAGACCTCAATCCAATTGAAAATGGTTGGAAGGTCCTCAAGACAAAAGTTCAGTAGCTCTACCATCCAAAATGTTTCAGTGAGATGCAAGAAGCACTCAAACAAGCCTGCAACTAATTCCCACACAAATACTGGTTAATATAATCAAATCATTGCCCCAGCAAATGCACACTTTCGTAGATGCAGAAGTAGACCCAACTTGATGGTGAAAACTTCTGGGTCCATTTATTATTTTTTATTTTTCAATTTTTTCCATTTTTTTAATATATTCATTCTCTCTGAATGCTCAGCTATGTCACCTTTATCTTTTTGTTTTTTTGTTTTCTCAAAAATCTGATTTTTGTTTTCCTACATGAATGATCAAAAAAATCAACCAATCTTAAGGATGTTTATACTATACATTTCTGACTCCAAAATCATTTTCACAAGCTCAATGTTCATTGGCCACCAAAGGATCTTGTTGACCAATATTGAGCTCACTGATTTTTTTTTTATTAATGAAAACATATTTCTGGGAACTGTAAATGTTGATGTTGAAATGTCCAACTCCAGTCATGAACATATTCCAGACGCCTCTGTAGCTCTGAAGATCTCCACATTTACTGAATATAGGTGCAAATATTATGTGAAGAACTGGTTAGGTTTGTCAGAATCCACTTCAGCCTTGACTGACTAGGCTCTTACCCTCTCAGTATTGATAATTCTCATTTGATCAATACTTGGTGTGGAAAGAATAACAACACAGCTGATAAACTATTAGTCCTTCTCCTTTCTTTCCAGGTACTCTTTGGTTTCTTCAACAGAAAAATCATCTGTTGTAAAATTGAGAGTTCTTCTCTGTAGATTTCAGTTAATCTTTGGTTTCACTGTGGAGAAATGGAATCACTAGTAATCTGATTGCCTTCACTCTTCCAATAAAAACTCCCTTTCGCCGCTTGTTGCTTTTGAAACCCGGAAAGAGATTCTGAATGTTTTTCCTTGAGTTCTTGAAGGGTTCCCTTCACTCCCCTCCTACAAAAATGGATGATATATATATGATATGATAATACAAAAATACGAGCCCACACACCCACAACTTTCTTCTCCCCCGCAGCTCCATCACGCTTCCTTCTCCCATTGAGTTCCCGCACCCCCACACCCCCAAATGCCCACCAATTTCCACTCCCTGCACCACCAACCAAATTGGACAGCCTGAGCAAATAAAGATATTGATTGACTGAATCTAAAAACAAACTGAAAGAAGAAAGAACAAGTCAGATGAGAAAAAAGAAAGAAGGACAAAAAAGATAAGACAAAACACACCACACAACTCAGAGATAAAAATGAATATGGAAGACATGATAGTGAGAAAAGAGAGATGAAGAGGATTGAAAGATAATCTGAGAAAGATGAGAAAGATATGATAGGAAGGAGAGTTCAGCAAGTTAGGAATAAAACAGATCAAGAAAGCAGAGAATGAAAATAGACATGAGTTGATGGAGGATTTGATGTATTTGAGGATATTTGATGAATAGATTGACTTATCAGGGGTGAGAAAAAATTGATTAAGAAGCAAAGATGACAATTAGTTTGACGGAGAGGCCATGTTGAAGAGGAGCTATCATTTTTACTTTACTGATTCTGTTATGATCTTGTAGCCCCATCTGGGACTTGCCAGGGATTTCCCCAACTGGGGGATTATCTTCAGCCTCTGCACCTTTGTACATTCCCCAGTTAGCAATCTTTTACCTCAATCACAACAACTGGTGAGTGTGAAAATGACCTAAGAGTGAGGGATCTTGGTATCCTGGGTGATTTGAGTGGTTCTGGCCTGAGGTTGAAAATTTTCACTGAGTTCTGTTTTATTAGAACTGGGTGAGCTTCAAATTGAATATTATTCAATTTGGTGATTAAACTTAGAAATTAATGCTCATCAACCTTGAAAATAACAGGCACACAACACAATCATACCACACCTCATGTATTGTACAGTGCCTGGAAGTAAATTTTTGGCATGTTTTTTTGCGCGGCTGAGGCCCCAAAACCCTGTCGGGGCAAAACCCTGTTTGCTGCTGAGATACACAGCAGCTTCAGCGGTTTGCGAGTTCATCAAGATTGACAAACCGCTGCTGCTCCACTGGCTCGACTGCGCTATCACCTTCCAACACTCGGTAAGTCCTTCTTCAATCATTTTTTACAAACTGGGTATACTGATATCCCTGTTTATGCTTTTTGAAAAGAAAAACAATCACCATAGTCCGATGGCAAGAAGAAAAGGCAAATGACACTTGTCAACCAAGGAGAAGGCAGTTGTGGGCGGAATGGCGGCTAGCGGATCAACCGTTTCGCAGGTTTCCCGCTTATTGAAGCTGCCAAGATTGACTGTCCACTCCATTCTGGAGCGGCGCCAAGCCAGAGGTACCGTTGAGACGGCAAAACGATCCGGCCGCCCTTGCAAGACAAGCGACCGGGATCTGCAAGATATTGGCCAATGTCTTGAATCCAACCGCAAGATGAAGCTGAGTGAGATCAGCAATTTAATCCTGGCCGATGTCTCTACCCGGACCCTCCGAAAACAAATCCGGGACCTTGGCTACAACACTTGTGTAGAAGTCAAGAAGCCATATGTCAACGACATACAGAAGAAAAAGAGGCTTGACTTTGCCACCACCCATCTGACCTGGACAACCGCCAATTGGGAGAAGGTTATTTGGTCAGACGAGTCGTCTTTTGAGATTGATAAACTGTTGAAGGCCGTCTATGTCTGGAGGACACCACAGCAAAAATACAACCCTGAGTGCCTCAAACCCACATTCAAAAGTGGCCGATCCTTTGTCATGGTATGGGGTGCTTTCTTTTCCACCACAAAATCCCCTCCTCTCTGCATCTTCCCCCCAAAGGCCAGGGAAGCGGCCAACTTCATCAACAATGTCTAGAAAAGAAAGGGAAGAAAGTGAGAGAAAGAACAAGGGAAACCAGACCTGGAGGCGACACGGAGGAGATGAAGTTGACGAGTGAGACACATGGATCAGAAAGAAGGAGAAAATCAGATGAAGAAAAAGAGAAAAAACAGGGTGTGTAGATCTTGAACTATATACATATGATTATCCCAATTAGGTTTCCAACCATGTTACTCTCACTACCCCGCTCCTCAGCTGTGCCGCAGTGGTTTGGAAATGCTTCCCCGGACTGGAAGTTCAACACAACTCTGGCAGCATTTAGAAGAATTTTATTCACTGAAGCCATTTGGATGAAATTTCATCAACTCTGCCTTCTTTGAGGTCAACACCTCTTCAGTTGTATTTTTGGTCAACTCCACTAACTCTTCCGGAAATTTATTGTTGAGCTGGATCAAGCAATTGCATAGAAATTTGATGGCAAAATCCTTGTCAGAATGCATAATTTTGCCTTTTGAGATTTTGCTGCAAGTTTTGGAACTTGAAGGGCACTAGATATGCAAGAATATCTGCAGGTAGTTTGATGCCCACATCAATCATCTTTTTGATTGACACTTTGATGTTTGCTACAAACCTCTCCATGGCATCTTCTTGGAATTTGACCTGTAAGGAATCATTGAATATTCTCGCCCAATTTGATAATTGAGATGAGGTAAATCTGTCCTTGATCAAGCTCCAAAGTTTCTGCATGTATTATACATTGTCAGATGTGACCATGTTGTTATGGGACACACTGTCCATCTTGGCTAGCATTAGCATGGTGAGTTCTGAATTGTTGGAATCTCCTAAAGGTATTGCTTGGTCATTGAGTGATTGGATGCTGTGTGGCTTTAGGAGTGATGTCATCTTGTCCTTCCAGATGGATTAATTCTCCTCTGTAAGCTGCAGAATGGTTTCCAGTGCTGTCTTCAGAATTGCCTGTAGGAATCCATCATTTGAACCAATAATTGGTAAGGCTTGAGCAATAATTTCAACTCTAAAGGCAAAACCCCAAAACCCAAAAATCTTCAAGACTTCAAGGAACCCCAAGTTCATTTCTTCTATGGTTTTGAAATTTAATTTTATGTATTTATAACTTTGTGTGTTGTAAATAGATAGACCCGATGTGTGGAAGCATAAATTATGCAACTGTGTTGTGCATCTAGGTAAATCTATAGATAGTTTCCCTGTTGTCTGCATTCCCGCTCTTCATGGTATTTATTTTGTTTTCACTCTCATAAGCTTCTAGAAATTCTATCTCTTAAAACACAAGTTGTGAATCCTGTCCCTGCAAAAACCTGATTACCCTTCTCCCCCGTAAAACCCTGATTACCCTGCTCCCCTGCATAACTAAAACAAAAACCTACTCAAGTTCTTTACAAATAGCCCTTGGTTTGTTTGGCACATTCTTGGCCATATTGATTTGATGATGATCCATACCACGTTGTCTAAAATTGTGAAGGTCCCCCTTATGATCCTATTTTGGCTTCTTTTGAGGGGAGATTTGGCTCTTAACCAGAAAGAATCTGTGATTATATTATGCAAAAAGAATATGATAGACTGAAACAAGAGGTTAGAGATATGGTAAATAGAGAAGTGAAACAAAGAAATATAAAGAAGAAAGACCAATGGCTGTTATGAATGGCATAGAAGTGAGGCTGAAGATAGATGGAGGGAGACAAAGATGAAGAAAGAAGACAGGAATTGAGAGTCAAGATAGTCAGAACAAGAAAAGAGATTAAAGTTTGGAGTAGGTTCAGGTCTCATCAGAAAAACAAAATGAGAAGTGTAAGACTAGTATTGCGGAGAGTGGAGTGAGGTAGTGTGAGCAGCAAGTGGAGTAAGTTTTGATTGGTATTTGTATTGAGAATTGATGAAGAGAGGTTTGGATCAATGGGGAAGATTTAATAAAAGAGAAGAGAAAGTGAAATAACATGTGAAATGAGAGAAACACATAACTGTCACAAGAAAAAGAAGACAAATAAAGAAAACAACATGACAGAGTTCCAACATTTCTCCCCTTGGCTATTCCTCAAAGAACTGTGATTGCATCATAGCCAAGGGCCATTTTTTTATATCTTGGTGGAGGGTTTGATATGATTTCAACATGACATCAAGCCAAGTTGCAACCAAGTTACCAAAGAGTTTTAGTTGGATTACAGAGGATATTGACTCAACTTGGGCCCTTTCACTTCACCCTTCATCAAATAACTGTCAACAAAAGACTCTCCAATCAAACAAATCATCTTGAACACATCCTCTATCACATTAATAAAATTTACCAAGTGTACCTTGGTGTTCTTGTTTTCTGAATGCATAGAAGGGCAGAGCTTGCAACTCCATCATAACCTTTCTAAAATGAGAAAAGGGGTCTCAAGTATTGGATGTATATAGTTTCACAATCCTTCTTTTTTTTTTTTCCTTTTCTTCCATCTGATTATTTATTTTATTTTTCATTTATGAGTCTAACTTGATTTCTTTATGTACTCTTGTGCCACCTCCAGGTTCAGTTTTGTATCTTTTTTTCCCCCTCATATTCTTGCCTGTTCAGGTTTGATTTTTTCTCCCTGGTTGTTAGTCAGACAGTTGTGTTTCAACTTCTGTAGTTGGTAACCATCAGTCTTGAGTTCATTAAGTCAGATCTGGAAAATAGACCAAGATAGCTCAGATCATGGATCAGGTGATTGAGAACATAACTCTGAGAGGTTAGATCTTTGAGAAACACCACTACATTAGATGGCCGACCCAAAATACTCCATGAGATCAGATCTTAAAAATCTAATAATTGTTTCTGAATGCATGCATACTTGACAGCCATGTGGTTGAGTTGTTCATGTGGGATGATGTGTTGACTGTGTTGGTTTTTTGAATGACTGATAATGGTTGGTGGTTGTTGATTGTATAATACAAGGCTTTTGAGAGGTTACCATATAAGGTGACTGGACAGCTGCAAAGTCAACTTTTTCTAATAATATTTGATGATTTCTGGCCCTTTATATGATAAAAGACTCTTTGAGATCCTATATTGGGATGTTGTTAGAGTCAGGAGCTGTTCAATGGGCTGAATTTCAACTAGCTCAGAGAGAGAGAGAGGAGGGAATCAGTCCGGGAGTAGCTAAATACACGGTCAGGCAGGGGAATTATGTCATTAAGTGAATATGTGTCCCAGCAGCATGGTTGAGCACTATTCCCGCCTCTTCCAGCCAAGACTGGCTCGCTCACCTCATGAGTAGTTTCTATGTAGAGCAGAGTGTGGATTGCTGTGTACAGCTGTTATCTGACCTGGTTGGTTTGGGTTGTTTCATCGTTGTCGATGAGGTAAACACTTATTTCAGAGGTGCTTGTTTTTCTTTTTCTCTTTTTTTCATTTTCCCAGATAAGAACAGCATTAGGATTGATTTTGTATTGTGGGAAGGGTATGATTGGCGTCGGATAAACTAAGATTTTAAATAACTAGACTCGATATTTATTGAGTTGTTTTGTTTGCTCGAGATGATGTTTCTTGAAGTTGGCTAGAATATACGAACAACCTCAGAATATGGAGCAGAGAGGCAGGGGGATGAAGCGAGTCAAGACCACTCGAGCATGGTGAGTTACTTTATTAGGCAGTCATAAATACAAGTATTATTAAATTATTTTTATTTTATTTCTTCTTCTGCAGTGACTCCTGCCGCTCAAAGAAAATCCGTTGCGAACCACTCAGTAACACTCTCAGCTCAGTCTGCCAACAGTGCTACTCACACTCAATCAACTGCACCTGGTGTTTACCCATCTCACTCACTCGATTCAAACAAAGACACACAAAACATAAACAGAAACAGAAACAAGAAGTAGAAGTAGAAGAAAAACAACAACAACAGGAACAAGAACATCAACATGAAGAAGAAAACGATTCGCTGCCTCGTCGTCAACAAAAAGTCGACCCACAATCAAGCGATCATAGGATATATGGAACAACCTCAATGTCCTACATCATGCACTCAACTCGATCATTCCCAGTCGAAAAATTACGCCCATACGACTCTCAGTACTTCCAATCCCTAGAACTCGAAGACGAGGGGGAAGGTTTCATCAAGGTTTACGATCAATCTGAATCCGACACAGAACACCCTCCAAAAGGAGGAAAAGAAGAAGGTGAAGGTGATGATGATGGTGATGTAAACAACGGATTAACAAACCAACACAACTCATCACCACAAGAACCATCATCTCAACATCAAACTCCAACATTACTCCCAAACGAGATCGAACAACTACTCCAATACTACTTTCAAACCATCTCCCCACACGCACCCATGATCAACCAACATCAATTTCAATACCTCACTCAAAAACAACCACCTCAATCCCACTCCACACTCGGCTCATCATCCCATTCAAAACTACTCGTTTACACCCTCTGCGGTCTCGCCGCCATGAACCATCGAGTTGCTTCAAACCTACGTCTTCGCGTCCGTCGTACCATCGAATCCTTCTATCGTCATAATGAGATCCTGGCCAAGTGCGACATCAAATCAATCCTCGCACTCTTGGCCATCGGCTTCTCCCTCGAATTCGAAATACCAGAGGCCGGAAAAATTTGTTGGAATGCCGTCGGAACGGTCAGTCTTTATTAACCCTCCTTCTCCTATTCTCAGTATCTAACGTTCTATTTCTCTTTGAATAGGCTGTTAGAATGGCTCAGGCTTTGGGCCTTCATCGGCCCATCGAATCTAGCAGACATTCTGTTATTCATCAGGAACTCAGGCGTCGAGTATGGTCTTGTTGCATCATAAGCGATCGATGGGTATCTGTCGTCGTAAGCTCCATTCGTCACAACACAGGGCAGCAGAGACTCGGAACTAACATACCAAAAAAAAAAAAAAGTTTGGCTTGCCAATGGCTATCGATCTATTGGATTCAGATAATCATCTCACTCTCAACGACCCAGAGTATAGCCTTCATCTCAATCAGGGCGATCAACTCTATCTAAGCCATTTTGCTCTTCAATCCCTCTCGATCCTTCTTGGGAAACTCTTCAAAAGCTTATATACCCCTTGCAAGTAGTAGCCTATTTCCATAATGTGGATGTATTCCACTGCTAATCATGCTTTTTTTTTCCAATTTAGCCGGAATATTATATCTCCAAGATGAGCACTTGCTCAGCTTGGTGAATGAGCTCAAGGAATGGCACTCCCGACTGGCCATCATCACTGATCCAAAAAATCTTGGATACCTACGTCTTGCAGCCGTTGCCGTCGAATTCTTGCTCTTCCGTCCCTTCATGAAAGCCGAGCATTCCGGCCCAAAGACGCTCAAGTTTGAGATGGTAGCGGCAGATTTTGATCGTCTTATTTCTCGTGCTCGTAATGCAATCGACTGGACCAGCTCCAACCCGTATATTCTCGAAGGTCAGATCATCGGGCAGTATAGCTTCTTTGTCTGCAGTTTAGTGCAGGTAAACATATCAAGAAAAAACCCTTCCTTCCTCTCTTCTCAATATAAAAACTTCATCAAAGCTAACCTGTTCAACTGGACTCCCCCACAGTATCATTCCTACATTGGCCAGGGAAATTTGGATGCACTTGATGCACTCGGAAAAGCCGTCAAAGTGATCAAGGGGGTGCAAAACCCGGACTGTTTTGTGCGAAACCGAGTACATGATGTAGTCCAGGCACTGTTCTCGACGGCGGTGACGAATCGACAAGAGGTAGAGCGTGCCCGACGGGCACGGGCTAGTTCCACTCAGCTGTGCCATTTCTCGAGGGATGGTGATGATGTCCAGACGGTCAACCAACAACTGGTTCCTCCGCCCCTCACCCACAACGGCCATCCTCATAGCCCAGACCCACCTCTTGCCACCAACCACCTGTCTCAGTCTACCGATCTTCCTGCCCTTGTCAAGCTCTATAAAGAACCTATGTGGTGGTGGGATGTCGGCGTGATCTACGACATGGGCTCCACACTGGACGTGCTCAGCAATTCGCCATTTCGCTGGAACGGCCTCAGCCATCCGACCGGCTTGACCAACTGGGGCACGTCTCATTTGTTTTATTTCTCTCTTTCTTGAACCTATAGACTGATCAGATATACAAAAATAGATTCTCCGAGTGGCTCCAATGGCATGTCTCAGACCGCCAACCAACACCAGTCAGTCCTTCCAGCGCCACCACAGCAGCCGCAAGAGCAGAGTAAGACAAACCCTCATATGGGACCTACGGGGGTGAAGAGACAGCCGCCGATATCCATGGATGGGATGGCTGGTTCACAGATTGGCACCCATCAGACTCTTGGGGCGCCCCTGCCGCAGCATCCCGGCCGGATCGGGCCTGACGTTATATCTACCTCGCTGGCCGGCCCCCGCAACCCGTCTGATCTAGTGGAACCTTCCTGGTGCGCCGGCATTGCTGGCCTGACCTCCCCCGCTGTTATGCTGCCGCAAGACAACTCCTCAGCCTACCCTCCTTCTCTCACCATCACCACCTCCACCACCTCCGCCCCCCACAGTGCTACACAAATGGCCAACTTCCCCTCCTCTCAAACCTTTCATCATCCTTCCATACCCCCCCTCCTCTCCTTCGACCTCTTTCCTCCTCCTCCTCCTCCTCCTCCCCCTCCCCCTCCTTCTGACCTTCATCCTTCGTTCCAGGACCACTCGATGGGCCTCTTCAACCCCAACCTTCTCTCTGCTGATTCCGTCTCCAATGAAACACTCTCACAACTCCAACAGAACTCATACCCTTCTTGCCCCTCCTTTCTTTTCCCTCCTTGACTCGCTTCAACTCTGTTTGCCCTTCACTTTTTTCTTCGAGGTCGGAAGAGCCCTCCATGTCATCTACTCAAAACACAACCAAAATAAGAAAAGCATTACCATGGTGTTCTCTTCTGTTTCAGACTTCTCCTCGCATCATATGTTGAACCACAAAAACCAAAAAATCGTGTTACATATTTGTGTTTGTCTGTGTCTATTTTTTTTTTTCGCTGGTTCACACACACAAGAAGAAACGGGTCTGTAATATACATATATGCATATTCAATCATGATGGTTTCTGTGTGGAAGAGTGAGTGAAGGACGGGAGGGGTCAAGCTCGTGGGAAAGACCTTGCAACACAGTGCAGCATTTGAGGAGAGAGTAGGTGGGCCGAGGCTTGGCTGGTGCCGCCGCGTGGCCGGACTAGGCACGAGGCCTGGTTCGACGATGGAACCACGGCGGTCCACCTTTTTAGAATGAGGTGATAGTGCACACACACACACACGGCAGAAGGACGACAGGGAGGGGGGCACAAAGGGGATCCAAGAAGGATCTGCAAACACATCTCAATCCCTGGGTTGGGTCCACACAAGACATCCAGAAAAAAAAACACACAACAACACGACGAGAGAGAGAGAGAGAGATTATTTGGCTCGTTTGGCCTTGTCGGCTTGTTTAAGCCGCTTCTTGAGCCGCATATGTTTCTTTTCTTCGGCCCTTTCTTCCTGCAGACTTGCGGTAATACGGGCCATCTAACGAGCAAGCGCAGTGCGTCCAGAAAGGAGTAATCAGCCAGAGTGAGCATATAAAACTTGATTGGAAGATGAGGACACGGACCTTGCTCTTGTACTGGAGATCAGCGGCCTCCTTTTCAGCGGCCTGGGCCATAGCCAAGAAGCGGTTATCCTTGCGCAATTCACGGACGGCTCCCTTGGTCTCTTTCTTGACCAAATGTTTAAGTTTTTGGAGTGCGACCAGGTTGCTATCCGGGTTGAAGGGCTTCTGACGAGGGTTGAAATGCGCGTCGAAGAGCGGGGCTTGGGCCTTAATGGGCACCGGCTTGTGCGCTTGTAGCTTGATCGGATTCAGTCTACGCACTCGATTAGCCTCCTCTATCTTCGACGCTATCAACCCACGCATCTCTCTCATCCGTCGGCTTGTCCAGCCCCCCATCGTCCCCGTATCCACCCTCGAAAGCACCCCCAACACCTCCGAAAACACCTCCGGATACACCCCCAACGATCCATACAGCTCCGAGTAATTGCTCAACAGCGATACCACCACGTCGAAGGTGTCCACTAGATCCTGAGACGAAGGCTCTTCCTTCGAGCTAGTAAATAGACTTCCAAAGTCCAGCGTTCCTGGCGCCTGCTCCGTCTTCTCATCCATCGGAAACAAAACCAGTTCCGCTCCTTCCAGGAGCGGCACCAGAGATCTAATCGCCGTAATCTCCTCCTTTGTTTGCGTCATGCGCAAGACCGCCAAGACGAGGAAATTGATCACCTCGGGAACAAATCGTTTGGAGTGGCTTTCATACTATGGGGCCAACCGGGATGCATAAAATAATCAACAAGATGAGATGAGCAGGCCACTTACGTGAAAAATCAATGGTTGCAGCAGACATATATGAGAGAGTACTGACCTGAAGGATCAGGGTACACAGGAACAAACCGCTCATCAAGTCAGTGAAAGTTTTGACCCTCAACTGGTGGAGGTATTGGTTCATGAGCAGCAAGGCAGGAGCTACGACGGGGTGGCTGAAATCCGAGGTAGACCAGAGCAGGCCGATGAGACGCAAGAGGATCAACTCCGAGGCGCGCGGCCATCCCGAGATAGCTGGCTGGGTGAGGGCGCGTGTCAGGTTGTTCTGCATGAGGACAAGCTTGGAGACAAAGTGAGCCGCGGCTGCCTGGGTGTAAGCTTTGCAAAGACTGATCACGTGTGGTAGCAGTCCGTTGATCACTCCCGACAGCGAGATTCCTGGGGGCACAGGCTGAGTCGTAACGTATATCAGATGGTCAATCAAGACTTGCGTAAAGATCGCCAGCTTCTCCTTGTTGCCTTCTCCGAGTGAGGGATGGTGCAGCACTCGGATTCTTTCCACGACAGTCGGCAGGTCCAACGCATCAACTGCCGACAGATTGGATAGGAAATCGGCATGTGAGCTAGGACAGGGATATGTGTATGCCAGTTCCTGCTTGCTAGACTTCCCAGACTTATTTGATGGCGTTTTGCTACAGACCAGCGCCTGGATCTTGTCTATGCTAGGCTCCAAAGGACCATCATCATCCCCACTATTTGCATCAGAAGCCGACGAATCATCGCTCTGCCCCCCCGATTCGTCTTCTTCTTCTTCTTCTTCTTCTTCAGCAAGGGCCCCCGCTCCAAATGCCCCGTCGGGTCTAAGCCCCTTGCCCAAGTTCCATGGGGTATTATTGGTGGAGTCTTCTGGAGGGAAGAAATCATCGTCCAGGTCATCCCCCTCTGGCTTTCTTTTGCGAGTCTTCTTGCCTTTCCCGGTACTGCCATCGTCATCGTCATCGTCGTCGTCGTCGGCATCGCCTCGCATTCGCTTCAGACGCTGCATTTCGAGATGTCTCAGCCGCTCAGCTTCTTCCAGCGCAGCCTCCTCGACGGTCTTCAGCCGATCCGACGGCTTCGCCCTTGCGTCAAACGCTAACTCGCGGACAAAACGATCATAAGCGTCCTCTTCGTCATCTGGTGAATCTGGTGACTCCGGGGAAGATGCACGACTAGAAGAGCCGATCAGGGTTTCGAGGAGAGCCCGGTCGACTCCGGGGCCAGAAGAGTTTTTGATGGTCTGGTCGGCTTCCGCAGACTCTGGCGCACGGGTGTCTGATTGGGGGAGCGTTTCACTGGCTGGCGGATCATGGCTCTTGTTGTCTGTTGTTAAGGCAGGAAGAGACTTCTTCCTCGAGTGAGACGAAGGATGAGGCTGAGAAGAAAAGAGCAGCGAGCGGATTTCTTTGAGGTCTTGGTTGAGGTTATCTCGCAGTTCGTCGTCCTTCTCTTTGATCATTTGGCGCTGATACTTATGTGTCTTGGACTTGGCAATTACTTCCGACATAACTTCTGCCTTGCTTTTCTTCTTGCTCGAGTGTTCTTCATCATCCTGCGAGCCGTGATCTGACCCAGTGGGAGGACTGTCACCCGTAAGACGCTTCCTGAAGATGGATTCTGGCTCGTTTGGATCTCCGACACGACCATTATCATCGTCGTCGTCGTCGAGGTTCAGATGCAAGCCTTGATGAGTGAGAGGGACATTATCGCCAAAATCTTGATCGTCGTACAAACCTTCGCCACCATCGTCGAGATTAAAGACGTTGCGTTTGCGTGTCCGAGAGGATCGAAGCTGTCTCTCCTTTGTGAATCTTTCCAGTGCTTTCTCTTCCGGGGTGAGTGTGGAATCGCCCTCGCCGAACCGTTTGTCGTGAAATTGGGAAGATTTATGGCGGTTGAGATATTCGGGGAGCAGTTTCTCGACCCGTCGTTGGTGCGCTTGGGTGGCGGAGTGGCTTGGCTTCCCCACGGTTTTGATCAGCTTGTTCTTCCCATCCGGCTTGTGCCTCTGAAGCTGGTTGGCGGTAGGAAACTTGACTTTGGAGGACTTGGAATCGAAGAGATTCTGACTGGCATGAATTTCCTACGAATGAACAAGGGTCAGTTATGTTTTGTCTGGAGATAGATGCTGCGGTGGTAGAGCGACGTACGGCAAGTTTCTTTTGCCTGAATTCAGGGTCCTTGATTTTGCTCGAGAGGGAGCTCTTGGTCTTATTTTGCGGGTTGAATGTGCTGGTGTTTGAGTTGGTCCTGGAAAGTCCGGTCTTCTTGAGTGATTGCTTGAGTTGGTTCAGTTGTGAGCCTTTTTGTCGACTGCCTGCTGCCATGGCTGAGTGGTCTCTTCCTAGTTTCTTGGATTGGTTCAATCTGCCGTGCTTTCTCCAGCAAACCGCTGTTTTGCATATCCACTTTGCTTTCTCTCCGCAGCCACACTCACAACAAAAAAAATCCAGTCAAGTCTCACTGGATGCGGCTCAGGAGGTGGCACAGAAAAGGAGTGAGAAGAACCAATGATTTGTTGCTTATAACTAGGTAGAATTAAATAGACTAGGTACAAGCTGTTCAAGTTGTGGTCAAGAAAATGAATAAAGAAACACAATATTGAACAAAAGAGTTATTGAAATGAGAGAGCCAATTCCCTGAGACTATAATGATTAATTTTTGACTACTCAGACAAGGTTCAATGACTACATGCAGGTGCCAAAACTATACTATCATGCTTCTGGGAACAGCTTACTTATTCAACAATCACAAACAACTGTAATCAATGTGTTTTTTTAGGTATGAGAAGAAAAAATAAGGGAAAGAACCAGAATTCCAACACTATGAAGCATTTGATGAATAGAGTACATTTGTGGATAAATTCACTTGAAGTGACTGTTTCACAAGCCAACAGTTTTCCAAAATACCTACAATTTCCCACCTCATCAGTCACAACAACCTGGTGAAAAGAAAGCACCCAACAAGAACAAGTTGGCTTGAAAAAGAGGGGCCTTGTTATTCTCTGCCACATACTTGAGCACATTTTTCCTGACACTCCAGAGGCTTCTTGTAAAAGAAATGGGATTATAGTCAAGCATCCTCCTCTCAAAGAAAAAATAAATAGATGAAAATGTAAAAGGATAGTGTAGGAGAACAAGTCTATATTTGGAATGAAATATAAACAAAAAACATAAGGCATGGTTGATAAATTACATCCAGCATATTGAGATATCTCATTGTAAGCATACTCAGAAACCAGTGATTGATGATAAATAGAGTTGAAACTAATCCAAACCTGGTCTGTTGTTAGTTAAATATTAATAGTTGTACCTTTCCTGTTTTCCTCATTCAGGTTCTCATTTTGTTTTCTTAACTCTCAACCTGTTCAGGAGTGCTTGTCTATCTCAACCTTGTCCTCTCTTATGTGTTAAACCAAAACCAATCCTGTCTAATCCTGGGTTCATGACAGTATCAACTGGCCTGGCCACAGTGTTACTACCAAGAAAGTTTCATCAATATGAATCACTTACCCCCCTTGTTCAAATGTTATATGATGTCAAATCACTCATGTTTGAAGCATTTTATGATTGACTTCTGATTGAACAATTCTGTGAAGATAGTGCAACTTCCAGAAGAAAAAAATACCATTCAATTCAAATTTATAAATTCAAAAAATCATCAACAGATCAGCCCAGAACTAGTTCCTCTCATAGAACTTTCTGCGGTGAAAAATCACTGAGAAAATCACTGTAGGATTGCTCCTAAGAAACCAGATGAAGACATGGAAAAATTTGTCAAGTTGTTCAATCTTCAGATGATGAAGTTCCTGGCTGATCAAGCTCACTACTACACTGAAGATCAAAATGATGACAAATACACAGAGGTTATTGATGATAATAAAACAGTTGACAATTCTGACAATGATTTAGCATGCTTGATGAAATAAATGAAAGTGTAATGAATCCCAAATCAGAAAAAAGAACCTTGATTCTCAACTCAGGTGCCTTGAGAACTATCCTCTGCAATCTTAAGCTACTCAAAAGTCCTCAAACCATCAACAAAGCAGTCAATACGTACTCAGGCAGTATCATTATCACACATGTGTTGGCAAACTCAACATTGGCAGCACATTGATATATCCAGCCTTCTTTCCCCTGGATGGCCCCAGAAACCTCATCTCAGTTTCTCAACTTGAGGACCACATACTACAATTGGTTGCATAAAATTGTCTCATGCTCATTAGATTACACCAATGAATCATCTGTTGATTTCCTCAAGTTGGCAATCTCTATCAAGTACATGCTCCAAAATCAAAGGCTGTAAATTACCTCCCCCATGTGTGGGATCCAGATCCAAAACTTGAGCATCATATTTTACTAGGCCATCCATCTGATGAATAACTGAGAAGATAAAATTCTTTGAGATACGTTGTATAACTCCACTCAATGCCTCAAAATCCACAAAAAACTATGAAATATGCAATCTTCAACGTTCACCCCATTCCAATAACCTTCCCATTGCCAACCAAACTTTCAAGAACTTACACCTAGACATTCTTCTGATTTTTCCTCATGGAAAATCTTCCACAAAGTACATCCTTATCATCATTGATGATTATTCCTGTTTCAATTAAATCTATATGCTGAAGAAAAAATCTGATCCTGAATCCAAAATCCTGTCTTACACTCATGAAATAGTTAATCAGACAGGTACGTGTCCTTCTGTTATCCATAAATATTGTGGAGGTTAATTTAACTCCACCCCGGTTTTATCCAGACTTGATACCTTAGGTATTTGAGTCAAAGCTGTTACAGCAAACTTGCCCCAAACAAGATGATTGACTTTAACCAAATGTCGTGCATCAAAATATGATGTCTTTTGACACAATTATCAGTCCCTGTGATCTACTGGGACAAAGCAGAAAGATAGGCATTGTCTTTAATCAACATTCTAACCTCAAAAAAAAGAAGGGATGCTAAGCTGATGAGTTGTTACTGAAATAAATTAATGTTTAGTGTGCCCATTTATTCTAAGCAGAGAGAGAAAATTGCAGGATAAAAAAATCATTTCAATAAATTTCGGGCCTTGGGAAAACGACTCCCAAAAATTGGTCAAACGACTCCCAAAAATTGGTCAAACGACTCCCAGGACGTAGCCGACATTGAAATTGGGAGTCTTCC
>LAVV01004577.1:3951-17885 GCA_001263375.1 Puccinia sorghi
ATGAAAGTTCAGAACACCCATGGAATGATTTCCTTCTGGCAGCCACTATCTGAGAGCTTCACAAGAAGCACCAAATGGCCGGTCATTTGCACCGAGGTTTTCCCATTTTTCGGAACCCAATAAATCCCAATGAGGGGATCATTCTTTCATCTAGTGCAGTCACAATCTGGGCTGAGGCCATTGTGAGTTTTTTTCTTTAATTTTTTTTTACCAATGACAACAACTGAATGATTTATCCTACAGATCCATGAAGCCCCTGGAGTCAATCTCACTCATCCACCCTCAACTCTCAATTACTGCAATCTAAAAAAGCGAAAGGAACGGGAGAGTTTTTCAAGATCCAATGACCATGAAGATCAACTCCACATACGCTGCAAACAATGCAAACATCAAACCTCGAAGCAATTAGAAAAAAAACTTGATACCTACTATGACGTTGGTGCTGATGTCACAATTAAGGAGTACATTGAATTCTGCCAATATGATCCCAGTACTTGCTATGATGCTCTGAATACATTTTGTAAAGAGCAGTTCATTAACAATTATCATCTCTTTGGCACGGACTTGGTAGTGAACTGTCTCTTGAATGATTACAATGTTCCCTGTGGTTTGGTAGCTAGTCTCCGAGACAATGTTGATTGTTTTACAGAATATCTTCAATCTCGATCTGATGTTCGTTCAGATGATAATCAAGCGGACTCTTGTTCTGAAGAGTTAGAGGATGATGAATAATGAAACTCATTTGCTATTAATCAAAGCTTTTGATTGTTTAGTAGATGAACAACTAGCTGCAACAATGATTCTGTTTAGATAAGATAACCACAACTTTTGTACTTGCTATAGCATAGATTCTCATCCATGACAAGAGCGGTGGTCTGGTAAATGTGATTGGTCTCGTTCTCTGTGGATAGTAAACCCCTGGAGCGACGCAAATTAGATTTCAAGACCGAGAAACACATTTCAATGGGGTTTAGCTCGGGCCAGTATGGCGGCAGATAGATTAGGTGTACTCCTGCTTTACATTGGGCGTCAGTATGTTTATGTAGAAAAAAAGAATGATTAAAAAAAAGCCCACCATGTTGATCACACAGCGCTTGTATATTTCCGCCCTTGTGGATGGTGCAGTTATCAATAATCAAGACCGAGTTCACCCCTGGGAAGGGATTCATGCGTGGCAGCTTGGAAGATGAACAAGGGACTTGGGTTAACCCTTGCATAAAACAACCCAGTGCACTGATATACTTACTAGAGTATGTTTGAGAAATGATTCAAAGTCGGGCCGTTTAAACAAGCCTTCCTTTATGTTGAGTCCAAGAACACCATACAGAGAAATCCCAGGAAGAAGCGAGTACCGCTTTGCATTGGAGTGATTAGTTTGGTGATGGCTCCTCTGTGCATGAGGAGCACGTCCACGCATTCGGATGAGGCTGCGCTGACATATTGACGATTCATCTGGCTGGCCATGAATCAACGATCAGACCATCATGCAGAACATCAAAAAGGGTATCTCACCAGCAAATACCATGAATTCGGCCGGCATGGTGCCCACTTGAGCAAGATACTCAGCCATCATTGAGTCCGACCGTTTGGAATTGACCAGATGGTTCTTCTTCAAGCTGATCTTCATAACGTTACGGAGGGTCTGATCAATTGTAGAGATGCAGGTAAGGATATCATGCTCCTTTAACAGCCATTCTTGTATCTCGGCTAGGTAGGTAGTTGGATTCTTGTTCAAGTATTCGCGGAGTTTCTCCTGTATCCTGGGTGGAATGGAAACACTTGGACCAAACTTATTGTACTCATTGGGGTTTCTGACCACACTACCGGTACGCTGAAGAAGCTTTGTCCAACGGTGCAATGAGCTGTTTGAGAAGTCGATCCGCACAATCCGCTTGATTTCATTGATATTCACGCCTTGGCTCCGCAGGTCAACTGCCAGGTATTTCACATATGAGTTTAATGGTCGTCGTGGCATTGAGTTTGTTACCCCAGGTCTTGAGCAATAATATCCGAGGAGGCCAGGAGAGTCCTCAAGGGTTACCAAACTCCCCGTGACACCCAGAGCAGAACTCTGTTGAGAGTCTTCCCATAACTTAATTGATCTTCAGCACAGCACTGGGAAATTGGGAAAATGAAAATTTTCCCAATTCCATTCCTTTACAGAACAACTGTAATAGCTGATGGGATGGATTTGTTTCATCCTCATTGACAACTGGCTGGAATGGCTTGAAGGAGTTGAGGGTAGCTCTCTCAACTCTTTGAAGAAAATTATAAAACCCAATGCCTTCGGTTCAGATTCCTTCATTCCTCATACAATCTCACCTTTAACTTCTTATTCCTCCATCCTTCTCACTATTAGTACTTCATTTTCCTCAGATTGAACTCTTCTCCAATTCTGGGGGGTCAGTTTGGTGCCCAGGAAAGGAACAGACCGACTATCTTTCTGGAATCCAAAGATGATCAATCTTTATCCTCTGTTGGTAAGCAAGTACGGAGGGGTCAGTTTGCTGCCTCCAACCTAGATTACCAACATGAAGAAGGGGGTTTGGACTCAGATGAAGGAGCAGTGGTTGATGAATCAGATGCCACCAACATATTAGAATCTTCCCAGAATGCCTCTTTTCGTCTCTCTGAGCGTTCATGTAAAGCCATTAAGCAGCTATCCAATCTATCTCATTCATGTTATTCAGCCCAAGCTCCATTCTTGTTACAACTGAACAAAAAACCCAAGAAGTAACCTTACTCCATTGAAATCCAGACCTTTTTCCATTCCAGAAATGTGATGCTAACTCCGGAAAAAATATCCTGTTCCTTGTTACTTTCCACCCCCTCAAGGATGAAGACCCTCCTTTTATTAATCTTGTTGAATTGATATAAGACTTGTATGTTATGTCTCTTCACTGGTCAAAACTGAACAATAAGAACAAACTTTCTGCCAGGATGTCAGGCAATGGATTTTGTGGGGGATATGAACAAGGAAAGACAGAAGGCAAGTCCAATATTTAATTCCTTTATTCTGATCAGTATGCTAAATCCTCTTTCCCCTCAGGTACATATGCTGTGCGCACAAACTTGTCAGCTGCTCAGGTTGCCTTGGACAAAAAGCTTCAACAAAACCTCCCTTGTCACAATCAATTTGTTGCCAAAAGGTTCTGCTACTTCTCACAGGCTGCGTACAATCAAAACAGGGAGGCTCTTCAAAGATTTGGGATTACCAGCTGGTCTTATGAGTCTTGNTCTGTTGAGAGTCTTCCCATAACTTAATCGATCTTCAGCACAGCACTGGGAAATTGGGAAAATGAAAATTTTCCCAATTCCATTCCTTTACGGAACAACTGTATGTGTACACATCTATAAATAAATCTTTACATTTTCTAAGGCCACCAGCCAATCTTGTAGCATGTAATTAATGGGTCATACTCACTTTTACCAACCTTTAGGCCCTTGGTGGCACCCACTAAAAAGTCATGTGTGCCATGGGTCTTGGCAAAGTAGGAATTTCCCAAAATACATGTACACTGCAACCTCTATAATTAAATTTGTACATTTTCTGAGGACAATTTTTGTGGGGACACCCCTGAGCATATCATCAGACTACCAAAACAATCAACGGAGTCACCGCTTGGTTTAACTCGGAAGCATGCGGGCTTCACATCCGCTTTGATTAGCTTGCTCGATCAAACACCAGTCGAACACAAATAGTCATACAAAAATATAAAACAAACAGAAGTGGAGAATAAACACTAAAATGGAGAATGTCGATGTAATGATCAAGAGCTGCTTGGACGAAGAGTCATCAAAAATAAATGTGAAAAAAAGGATCCGGCACTCCGCATGTAGCACATTTTGATGGGCGCAGAAAAGTCTATTAGTTTGTAATGTGTAACATTGTCCTCACCCGCTCAATTGTGGTCAGCTGTTCGAGCCTAAAGATTACAGACAATAAAGGGTAGATCAATATAAGAATGAATGCTGACTAAGGGTTGGGGTCGCTTACCCCGACCAAATCAGCCTCTACCATCTCGCGAACTAGACTATCGAAATCAACAGTTCTTTTCCACCCAAGCAGGGATTCTGCTTTCTTTGGCAATCCGTGGAGTAACTCCACTTCAGCCGGTCTGAAGTACATAGGCTATAGATAAGCAGTCGTCAAAATCAGCAAAAAAAGATAAGATCGGGAGAAGGTCTGTAATTGATGTGTCTCTGAAAGAACTTACATCCACTCTCACCACCACTTTGCCGTTTTCGGCATTAATCCCTACCTCATTTACACTGTCCAGTTCACCTTGCCACTTGATAGTAATGTTGACTACTGCGAAAGATTTCTCGACAAATCTGACCGACGAAACCACGAGATGAAAATGAATAAGTACTCAATCTGATTTTGGTTCCGGAGAACTATTGGACAAGTCAAGATTCAGGGTGGGCTGCTCACTCCCTAACAGAATGAGTTTCTCCGGTCGCGAGTACAAAGTCGTCGGGCTGATCTTGCTGTAACATCTTCCACATTCCTTCGACATAATCTTTGGCGTGTCCCCAATCTCGCTTGGCCGAAAGGTTTCCAAGGTAAAGACACTCCTGTTGAGCAAGACTAATCTCTGCAACCGCCCGACTAATCTTTCGGGTTACAAAAGTTCGTCCTCTTCTAGGTGACTGGATAGATGTAAGAAAATAAAACACAATGAGAAATGAGTGGTGTCAGCAAGAATCTCCAAAGCATACCGAGCCACGCATATAGCTTTCTGACCTCGTGATTGAAGAGAATCCCATTACAGGCGAACATGTCATAACTTTCCCTATAGTTTTTGACAATCCAATAGCTGAGCAGTTTTGTAAGCAAAGAAAAAAAGTAGCAAGTTAGCTAAGGAATAGTTGAAAAATTTTAAATGGGAAGAGGTAACTTACGCGTATAGCTTGGCCACGCCGTATGGACTTCGAGGATAAAAAGGCGTTGTTTCGGTCTGGGGAGTTTCAGTGACCTTGCCGTAAAGCTCAGAGGTAGAGGCTTGGTAAAATCGAATATGTTTGGTAAGTCCGCAGGTTCTAATTGCATCCAGTAGTCTCAATGTTCCCAACCCATCCACATCGCCCGTATATTCGGCCATGTCAAAGGATACCTTAACATGAGATTGGGCAGCAAGGTTATATACCTCTGTTGGTTGAGTTTGGGAGATAATGTAGACTAGATTGGTCGTATCAGTCAAATCGCCATAATGTAATACCATCTTGGGACCTAATGTATTAGATGAATAAAAAGTATTGATTGCAGGGTAGAGCACCAAGGGGAAACAATTACATCGAGTCAGAATGAATTCAATGGACGAACATGACCAGTTTTGATTAGAAAACAATGCCTACGTTCGTGTACATCCTTGTAAAGATGCTCAATTCTACCGGTATTAAAACTGGATGAACGACGGATCAGGCCGTGGACTTCATAACCTTTTTCGAGCAAGAGTTCAGTGAGATAAGAGCCATCTTGCCCGGTGATACCTGGGGACAAGAAAAAAAAAGTAGATTTCTAGTTAGTTCAATGTGGATAAGGCTCTATTCCAATGAAGTTGGTTGGTTGAAGAAGTCTCAAACGACCAAGACTAACCGGTGATCAGTGCCACTCTACGTTTCCTGTAGTCTTCTGGGGATATCGTAGATCCTAGGGAGCTGTGGTGGGAGGACGGAATGTGGAAGATGGTTTCAATTCAGCGACAAGATACGAAAGGAAATGAGACTGACATTGGCTGTGCGAATCGAGGAGCATGATGGTAAGGAGGCTCGTTGGTGGATGTGGCCGTATTGGAACGCTTCTCGAGACTGACGGACGACATGAGACGGATGGTTCTTGACTGGTTTTATTCCGTTTCCTTGGTTTGGTTGATGGCCAAACTTCCCGCGAGTTTCAGTTGAAATGAAGTGAACGGTGTCGGAGGCGCATACATGCTACCATGACGTCAAGGCCTGATGACGTCATATGCATTTTCATTTTCCGTGGTTTTCCTGAGAACCGCGGGACTCACTCAAGTGCCCTCCTGGACGCAAAACGCAAATTAGTCTGCCTAATGCTTCCCCATCCTTTTCAATACTCCAGAAATGAGTCCACCTAATAAAGCTTTGCCGGAGAAGTCGAATCTGTATGACACTCACTTGGTGGACCCATTTTCCTGTTGACATAAGGAAATCATGGTTGAATAGCCCGGTTCACATAGGATAAACTTATCCCTTCTGAAGTTATACGTCGCCAGCAAGGTTTCCCAGTCAAATTGGCTGGCGCGAGGGGATAAACCTTAATTGGACCTGGCTGACGTAGGCCCTACGTGAACCGGGCTAATAGGAAATGCCTCATGTGATTCATGTTGGTAAAAAGCATGGGTTATTGATGGGTCACCCTTGAATCAACTTGATGATGAAGGCCGTGTTTGTTAGCATCATATGATGGATGTAATATTGCAAAATCTGAAACATTTCATCTGCTAGTGTTTGGCAAACCTGCAGATATGCTGTCATGTCCAAACTCTTGCAGATTTCAATTGCAGGGTTCAACGGCGGTGGAGCCGCCGTTCTAAGATCTTCCATTTTGAGATCAGGTTGAATGGAGGACCAGTCACCCAGATTCCTTAATCTGGAGTTTCTATTCCTAAATTCCAAACTTTGTTTGGTGATGAAAATTGATGACAGTCAGGTTCCCACCAACAAACAAAGTTTCGAATTTAGATTTACCCTGTTTAAATTAGGCAATCCAGACTGACGGGAAGTCCTCCAATACCACAAGGAACTTGCAGCTACATCTGCAGGTCTCCTTGGCTTGGACACTCACCAACATCTGGCATTGCACAAGCTTAAGCTCAAGCCTCAAGGTCACCTAAATTTGTCTTGAAGCCAATTACTCAACCCAACAGGTATGCTCATTATGTAGACAGCTGAATGTGTAAACCCTCAAAATTTCTCATCCATGGTACCCCCACTTGGATTTGAAAATCAATACTGCGGATTTGGAACAACTTGTGGTAGAGAGAATAGCAAAGGCAGGGGATACTGGATAAGGGAAGATGGTAATTGTGGGGGAAGGTTTATGATTACAATGGAGGTTGAAAGGAACAGTGTGTCTTGTGTTCTTAAATAGTTGAGCATGGGCTGCTGTGATAATTTTAAGCCAAGTTTATAGGGAGAGACAATGAGCAAGCTGGATAGTTTTATGGCAAACAAAAAAGGTTGGCTGCTCCCCAAATGGCAAAGGTGAGTGTCTGAATGATTATAAGACATTAGTGATGTCAAAGACTGTTGAAACTCATCAATGCTGTCCATGAAACCTGGTCAAACTCTCTGTGAAGTCCATTTCTGCCACAAGAACAATCATTACATACTCAATTCATCCACTGTTGAAACTTAATTGGATGAGCTGAAATACTATTGGATCACCCTTCTTGTTCCTCACTGACTATCATTAGTTCTCTTCCAAAAACTCCTTTGCTTGTTGGTCACCACTCAATATTGCTCATCAAACTCCTTGCTCCATCAAAAGCTCCATCTAAAATTCCTCATATGATCATTGACTTGGCTTCAAATCCACCTTGATGAGGATTCAACCTTGAACATCCTTCATTCTTCTTTTTTCTTGTCTGTCTCTTGTTCTCTGTTGAAAAATTCCTGTTATTTCTCTCAGTCTCTGTGTCTTCTGCTTTCCTAGCTAGTTTTCATTGTCTCTCTCTTAAAAGTAGTGCATCTAGATTGACAAATCACCCTGGGTATGCTTCATGTTCTCTTGACTCTATTATGTCTTTCTTCTTGTCTGATCTTTTTATCTTTTAGGCTCTGGTTTCTGTTCTAGCAATAAAATCATCACCTGGATTAAAAAATGTGAATTGGAAGGGCAATATTGAGAGTGGGATAATCAGATTTTCAGAGAAAGAGAGTTACATCATTCAGTGGTTCCAGAAAAGATACCATTTGATTCAATTTTTCCCATTCAAGAGGAGTAATTCCCTATTTTCAGGCTTCTGATTGAGTTAAGTGGAGGTCACATGCCTCTTGAAGGTTGGGAGCGCATTCAAGCATGATTTAGATTGAATTCAACATCAAGGCTCAGTGTTTTGGTTTATTTTTTTGGGGGGATTGACCATCTTTGGGAGCTGAATCATCATTGGAATCTGGTGGATCTGGCGCATCTGTTGATTTTTGAGCTAGGTTGATGAAGCTATGGAAGTTCTTTTGGACTTGGGGCAAGGTTCTGATGTTTGAAAGACCATGTATACATGCAACAAACATCTTGAGTTTTACTTTGGCTCAATTGGGATGGTTGACCAGGCTGTAAGATTCTTCTTCCTCATCAGTAGTCATGACTGTCCCAAAAATGGATAGACCATTGCGTATAGCAAACATTATGATGTGTGCCATACAGCCAAGAAGGGGATTGTTTGAATCATAGGTAAAGTTGAGTTTGTGCTCAATTGCTTGAGACAGAGTCAAAATTTTCAAGGCATTGTTGGCTGTGATTTTATGTAGAAATGTTTTTGTATAGTATTCTTTCAAGAGTTTCATCAAGATGATGGCAATATTTTTACCAGAATGTTGCCCTTTGATTTTTCATCAACTGCTATAAATTCAACAGTCAGATTTCAGAGATAAAGGAAAAGAGTGAAATTATTGAAAGGAAACTTACAATGATTGAATTTCCATTTGATTTGTTTGACTGGGCATGGTGATACACATAGGATATGCCCTTTTAATGGAAGTTTTGGGAATCCTGTGGGACAAATAAATAATATTTCGCCAAGATCCTCTGAGGAGAAAATCAATTGCTAAACTAGATAAAAGCCATAAAAACTGATGGGTGGGTTGAAATACCTGTCCCTCTAATAGTACTACACAAATATAAGGAACCTTGAATCAATATTTAAAATAAAGATGGCTGATTTCAAGAAAGAGTTACTATGTATAGTAGCCTCTATCAGACCTAGATCACCCTAAACAATACTCTTTCAGACCTGATAAAACTTCTGATGATGGATAAGCAATCCAGTGGGATTGGTTATGTGAAAGGATAACCCTCAAGACTAATACTGATACCACTACTACACTAATGCCTAAAAATCTTACCACCACAGATGTTATACTAATACTAAGCTATTCCAGACAAAGTTGTTGATGAATAATTGCCTACTAATATGTTGTTGAAGCCCTTGAATCACTTGTAAACTCTTGCTGTTGTTGATACTACCACTACTACTACCACTACTCTGCTACTACTAATTGTTGTTACTAATCCACTACTACTGTTATTCTTTTTGTGAATACTGTTAATAAGCCCTTATAGACGAAATTTCTGCTTGAAAGACTACTACCACTCACCCTTATTACAGGGGAAACACTACTGCTACTAACTAACCACTACTAACTAAATAACCACTACTAATGCTAATAACTGGTAGACCAGGAAAGGCTCCTCTGAGTCGGTGTCTGTGAAGGTGGGGATCTGGATGGGAGAAGCCCACCTTTTATATTGAAGAGTGAGTGATTTTTGCTGTAGGGGAACTCCTTGCATGAGCAATTTTGCAGGAGATCTCGTCTACACAGCCTCAGGTGATCTTTTGTCATATTGCCAAAGCCACAATCTAGATTCTTCCATGTGTAATTGAAAAAGGGCTGTGCAAGCCCTGCAGACTCACATATATTGCTGTGCTGTCCACATGTTGCCACCCAAAAATTCCATGCACGATGCAATAAAGGCAGTGCAACCACTGCAAATAAACTTGCTCAACTGCCTGCATTGACATGCAGAAAGTCCCAGTAAGCTTCTGTTGCTACTCCAACCATTCTCCAAAAGTGATTCAACCAAGCTTTGATGCACAGTCACTGTGCATACTGCACGGTGACTGCGCCAAAAAATATACATATGCAAACATGTTTAGTTTGGAGGCAGCTTGGCTGGGGCATGCTGCATGTCAACTGCATGCAGGCAGTTGAGCAAGTTTTTTTTTCAGTGAACCCTGCATGCCTCTGCATATATTGCTGTACTTTCCACATGCTTCCACCAAACATTACATGCACAATGCAATAAAGGCTGTGCAGCCCTGCATGTGACTGCTTATGTTGCTATGCAGCCTCTGAATTGCCACCAAACATTCCATGCGCGATTCAATAAAGGCTGTGCATCCCTGCATGCACCTGCATATATTGCTATGCAGTCTGACAAGCTACACACAAAAAATCTTCCACCCAGGATTTTGGGGTCTGGGCCTCTCCTCCCATACTTCCTTCCTCCCCCCTCTTACCTCTACTTCCCCCCCTTCTGCTCCTCCAATGCTGTAACAGTATCCATGATAACCTTCCTCCTCTTGTAATACTACAGCCTAACCACTGAATGTAATTTCCTCCTCTTGTAATAATATAGCCTTCTCTATATAATACCTTCCTACTCTTATAACAGCCTTTTCACATATCATAACTTCCTCCTCTTGTAATAATATAGCTTTCCCCTGAGTGTCTTACTACAGGATAACTTCCTCCTCTTGAAATGAATGTCTTGTGCATGCAAATATGCTATCACAATACCTGTTCAATGTGCCTTTGACATTGTAACGCAAATGGAACACCACACCGGTGATGATGACAGAGGTGGAGCAGCCAAAATTTCAAGTTTCAAGGGGTAGCGGCACCAGATCCCCCTTTGGTTTTGCCAACCATTGTCTGCTGCGACTTCCAGACCCGCTGCTCCAACTCCAGCATCATCACTGGTGGCTCTGTCACCCATCCATGCTCTTCTCCCACTTCAAGACCCTCCTTTTCTATCATCACTGGTCCCACTCCACTCTTGCCGGTGTGGAGTCTTTATAGGTGAGGCAGTAGCTGCCGCTGACGGCGGTATACGCGGAAAGCTGAGGCGGACCAGTAAACGAAGGAAAGTATCTTCAAGACTTTTGTTTGGCTGAGCGGGTTTACTTTTGCTTTTTTCAGCTGGAATGAGCAAACTTTCGTTAGCGGCAGAGAGAGGGTGGTGGCAAGCGGGCATCTGAGGAGGATCGGGCGGACAAGGGTTGTTCCAGAGGGCGCTGCAGGGGCAAACCGGACCGGCAGAGCGCCTAGGGGGTTCGGAAGTTGCACAGCGGGGGGCATGAGGAGCAAGGTGGTGCAAGAATCAAAAAGTGGTTTTGACACCCTTTTTGCTGAATTGAGGAAGCCTCTGCCTTTCTGAAATATCAGATACAACACTCCCAAGCTAGGCTTGAAAGTTATTTAAGTCATATTTTGTGTCTTTTAGACAACACACTGGTCACTGAAGGGCTTGTATGATTTAACTCAGTATAGCACTCAAATCTGGGAGTAATGACTCTGCAAGTGTCGTAATATGTGTAATAAATTGNTAAAGATGGCTGATTTCAAGAAAGAGTTACTATGTATAGTAGCCTCTATCAGACCTAGATCACCCTAAAAATACTCTTGCAGACCTACTATAAATTTTGATGATGGATAAACAGGATCAAATATGTGAAAGATATATATATATAATATAAATTCTAATCACTACTACTACTACCACTATCTCTGATTGTTAATAACTATTCTTGTTGATGTTCTAATGCTACCACTCCAATCTCTAAAGTTTAAACTGCTACTAGACTCTAACACTACTACTACTACTAAATAACTAACTAATACTAAATAAATAATAAATACTAACTGGTAGATCAGGAAAGGCACCTCTGAGTTAGTGTGGAAAGGTTTGATTGAGTTGGGAGAGGACCTCTATTTATATTGAAGAGTCAGGGTTTCTTTGCTTCAGGGGAGCTCCTTGAGAGATTTTTGCTGATCAGGTTCTGCTTGAGACATGTTTCAGCACAGCATGATGCCATATTCTGCACAGCATGATTTCATTGCTGTGTGTATCAGCATGTGCTGGAACATTCCAAAGCCACATACAGCACAATACATGTGGTCCTGAGACTTGTTTCAAGCTAGGGCTATTTACCAATCAAAAGCAAAAATAATTGATTATAACCTCTTATACACCTTCTTGAATTGAAGCTTGGATAAGTCCAGAAGGTACCTTGAGATGGTGTTAGATGTGATGTATAAGGTAGAAGAAAAAAATGCGTGAACAAAATTTCTCATGATTCCCATAGTTTCACAATGTCTATTAAACAAGAAAATGATCCAGAGACAAGGGCTCAACTGATAATTAGAAATCTGATGTGCAATGTGTGTGGTGAGAGACCAACATCCTATACAGCAAGGGAAGACCAAGAATCTTGTCAATATGAGGTGAAATATGGTCCATCCTTGGCAATAATTGTTTCAAATTTGGTGAAAGGTAACTGACAGGTGATTTGCAAAAAAAATGTGTGAAGAGTTAAATGATAATCTGACATATTGAAGGTAATTCTTATATTCCCAGCTGTACTGAGAGTTTGTCATATCTGGGATCAGGAAGACTCATCTTATGTGATACAAAATATGATGCTTCTATTATTGGCCAGTTGATATGATTTGTGAAATTTTCAACTGTGACTCACCACTCACTCAACATATTAGTGACAACCGGCCAAGTGATTTTCTGCAGCGCCAAAAGTGGAATGGGGATCAAACACCACAAGGTCATTCCCACCCCCT
The DNA here is from genome assembly GCA_001263375.1 of Puccinia sorghi. Lineage (NCBI taxonomy): Eukaryota > Fungi > Basidiomycota > Pucciniomycetes > Pucciniales > Pucciniaceae > Puccinia > Puccinia sorghi. The sequence goes on from LAVV01004577.1 coordinate 16,552, forward strand.
CAAATCTCCCTTCAGAGTCTCTGAAGTGCCTGGCAACTCTGTGGGATAGAGCCCTGAAAAAATCAGACATGGCTGAGGGACAAGACATAGTAGTACTAGACAACTATTTATTATCATGAAGAGCTTGGCGAGAAGACTTTGCCTCCTCAAAATGCATTGGACTAATGGAAAATCTAACTTGGAACAAAATAAGGAAAGACTACAAGAGAATATTCTACCCCTGTGGTCCCAATCCCCTCAAAGCTCCAAGCCCAGCACAAAAACAAAGCGTCAAGCTGACTGGATATCAGACAGCCCATTCATTCTGGCTGACCCACCTGGCGTGTGGCAACTGGCTGTACGCAGACCAAAATCAATAAGTAAAAATTTGTGCTTGTTAAGATTTGAACTCAAGAATTTGATGTGGAAAGGGCAATTTTGAGGAGGGCTGAAGATTGCACCAAGGAACTTAAGGTGGTTTGGGAAAAATGTGGCTCAGACTTGAGGCTTTTATTACTTCTGGCATATGGCCAGATTAAGTAGACTACTACAGAGTGGTGAACATGTGGTTAAGCTGGACAAAATCTAACACCTGGAATAAGCATTCGAACTTGAAAATGGAAAAATACACTATAACTAAACAGTAGATGAGAATGAGCATTACAACTAGTGAATAATAAAAAATAGCATCATAATTTAATGATGGAATTTAAAGCAGCATCATTATTAATGATGGAAGATAAAATATAGAAAAAGAGATGATAATACAATTTGTGAAGAGAATTTGAGTGGAACAACGACCTGATATTCTGACAGGCTGAGAAGGAGAGAAAAGGATAAGGCTTCACCACAAAAATCTTTGGGTCACTTGCTAGCAAGCAACATTCAGGAGCTCAGACCAAGTCTAGGTCCAAATTCCTTGAAAAAATCCAGTGCACAGTGACTGCAAAAAGAGGAGTGTCTCCAGAAAGGGCCTAGAAAACACTGATGATGAATAGGTAAGTTAAAACCAAATAAATCCCATGAGGAGCGGGGATGATTGTAAAGCTTTATGTCTAACAACCGACACGCACGTCCAAGAATTTCTGTGACAACGCGATGCACATTTTGAAAAATAAACATGGAGTCCATTCCCCCGGGAAGATCAGAGATCAAGGGTAGCGGCGGGTCGTAGACCAATAATGTCGTGCTCATGACTAGAACTGACACCTTTCCAGGGTAATAAGGGCTCTACCTCCTCAGTGTTGTGGATAGATCTTACACTCGGTAGTAGCATACAGTAGAATATGCTTGTATGGAGGCTCTCAAATACTCCTCCCTGGGATGCCGGTGAATTTCTCTTCTCATCGCTTTTC
>LAVV01004621.1:5284-16390 GCA_001263375.1 Puccinia sorghi
GCAGCAACTGCTGAGACCCGCAGTCACCCCCTTGCCTATATAAGCTCCACAGTGTTCTATCAGGATGCCCCCAAAGTTAACTTTGAACTGCATTTTGATGATGTCTGGCAGAAGTTTGGCAACGTTTCTGAATTGGATAATCTTTCTCCCCAGGATTCCTGCTGAATACCTCCTCATCACTCCCACTTTTTTTTCCATGCCCGAACAAGTTATCCTCATCCAACCTCAACTCGAGTCACTCACATCCAAACTGCAGTGAATCTTCCTCTAGCAATTCTAGTAGCATACATCACCAACAACCTCAATCACTATCTTCATGTCACAAGATCTCCCTTGCCCGTCAAGCTGCCACACTCAAACTAAATGTGCTATCCTCATTCTCCTCAAAGTCAGGCACCAACAAACCTCCACACAACTCAAAAATTAACATTTTATCCACCCCTTCTTCTCTCAATGATCCTGTCTCAAACCAACACCAACCACAACCATTAAATGATCTCATCTACTCATCCTACCCTAACAGCCCCCTCACTCCTTCCTCAACTCTTCCCTCAAACTCGATCATTTCAATAACGAGCTCAATTCATTCTCTACTCACACAACCTGCGCTCGTCAATCTAGCACAACTGGTACCCGCCAAACTCTTATCTGGCATGCATTCTAGCTGCTTTGGCTCTTCCGATGCTTTCAGAATATTCTATGCGTATGAACTGTCCCAGAAAACTAATCAACTAGAGGGCGATCATGAAGATGATACTAATAATAATGCTAATAATACTAACAATCATAGCTGGAATCTTGAAGCTATTCATCAATCCGATCCGCCACAAGCTTCTCATTGACACCTTCCAACCACAATTGAACAACTCAGCGCCTCCTCTATCGCTCTACCCATCACTTCTATCTCAAGTATATGCAGACTCTTAAACTGTATAGAATGGATTAACCTCAAAGAATTCCAACTGATTACCGATGATCCAAACCTCAAAATTATCCGTCACTTGTACTCAACTCACGCCCCCTCCTTAACCCCTACCTTAGCTCACCACCAATAACCACCACCGCAAGAAAATCTAGATATTCCAACCGAAACCCTTGGAAGTTTTGATCTAGCAAACACCTTACAGCATTTCGGTGATATTCTATCGGCAATCAGCTCTGAATCTGGCGTCAAAATCATCTTCTTTCACATCTTCTATCCACCCTGATCAGAGCCTGCCGAATCGAATCTACTCAATGCTACAGGTGACAATGAAGAACAATCACCTCATCATCGCTCCAGTCATGGAGGCAGCAAGCTACCTCCATAACCAACCTCGTCTCAGCAGAACACACCTATCACACCAACCTCGGCCCATCCCCTGAGATTCCCAAACCATTCTTAGGCGCTGGCGCAGACGGAGAAGGTGGCTTACGAGAGATCTCTGTGAAAGCAGACAAAAAGGGATTAATCATCGGCCTCACCTGCTTGCTGAGGCAGATTCTTTATCGTGCCAAGTGTTCCAGTACCATCGAAGTCAGCCTTCATCTCACTCCCCTGCATTCTCAGCCATCTCAAGCACCCTCACAGTCTCAAGCCACCGAGGTCAATGTAGATGAGGCTCCAGAAGCACGCCAGGAGGACCCTTCCCTACAAGATGACTCATTTATTACTAGCTGGAAGTGCGTCTTTGACGTGTCTCTCTTACCCCCCTCCTTTACCATTATCATCATCTCCCCAAAGCATGCATGATAATCAATTGGAGTCAAACCCATCCAAGGAACTCAGAAGCAAACCCTCAAGGAACGCCTCAAGTCTCGCCCTACATACCGATCGTCGTACCTCGATCGGTGCCCAACTTCGTGCATCCGCAACACTTGCCCGATTACGCATGTCCTCCAACCTCACATCGGAACTACCACTATGTCCCGAGGACTCTCTCTCCAAAATTATCTTTGAGAAGCTTTTGGGCATGAAACTCAGCACCGGCAGATTAACTTCCACCGGTCATAGTTGGAAAGTCACCGGGATCTTCGGGAAAGGGGTTGGGCGTGAATCCGAAGACGCCGATGCGGCCTCTCGAAATTCGTACGCTGCTCAATCACATACATCCGTATCTGCAATTGCCTCCCCCACACCCAGTCGGGAACCTACCGTAAGCTTTCCATCGCACCGCCCCTCTCATTGATGCTGACTTGCTTTCCTTCTCATTTACATAGGCGGATGAACTAACCAAATTCGCGGAAACCACACTGAAAGGAAAGACGGCCGTCTTCTTTGCGGCTGAGCAGAGTATTTTCGCTAAACATGTCACTACTTATCTTACCAGCTGGAATGTTGATGTCTCCCATATGCCATACGAGAAAAGCGAGCATGATATATCCAACCCGACGGCTCTCCAGGCTGCTGCAGCTGAAGTATTTTCCAAAACTGAGACATGTGATCCAGAGAAAAGTGGGTCTGCCGACCTTGTAATGATACTGACAATCACTTCACATTTGGCAGTTGGCCGATCAGCTTACACCATGTCTGCCTCCCACGCTAGTAACAGAACCATTCAATTGAATAATTTTATCATCATTGATGACAATATTTCGACCTTAAAAGCACAGCTGCTCAAGCTGAAAGCCTCGCCTGCAAGCTCCCTTCACCTTCCGGCTAACGTTTTATCACATCAATCATCTCAGCGCCCAATGATGTCTCACCGGATCAAATCCTCCAATCAAGTTGATCGCTTCGAGGCACCTCCAAAACAGATCCACACCACTGTCATCCATCTCACTAGCATTTCTAACTTCAGGAAAGTCCAGGATGTTCTTCGAAAGCATGTTAATGGGGTTCAATGGCCCTCCTTGCGGAGTCAAAGAACTCCAAAGACTATCCTCGCCTGACCTATGGCTTAACGACAAGATTATCAACTTCTATGGTGTCTTGATCAAACTGAAATCTCAAGCTCAAAAACCATCGTCTAAAGCTTTGAAAGTACACTGTTTCTCTAGCTTTTTCATGAATCAATTCGATNTATTGGCAATCAGCTCTGAATCTGGCATCAAAATCGTCTTCTTTCACATCTTCTATCCACCCCGATCAGAGCCTTCCGAATCAAATCTACTCAATGCTACAGGTGACAATGAAGAACAATCACCTCATCATCGCTCCAGTAATGGAGGCAGCAAGCTACCTCCATAACCAACCTCGTCTCAGCAGAACACACCAATCACACCAACTGCAAAAATTCCAGTTCAACTTGGATTTACAGGTAGATGAAGGCTCAGCAAGTGTTTCATCCACAATCCCAATGCAATCATAACACCAAAAACACAGATTTAGGTCAAAAAAGGTTGATCATATCTGATCTGAGTTTTGATCATTTCAAGAAAACACATTAGTCCTGGATCATGAATCACATCATTTTTATTATTATCCATAACAGTATTTTGGAACTGGAAATATTATTTTAAGAAAAATTGTATGAGCCAAAAATATATACTATTTTTTTGCCGGGGACATGAAGATAAAATTTATTCATAAGTACAGGATGATAACAGATTGACTTGGGAAATATCAACTTTTGATCTTCATATTAACAAGATTTGCAACCCACTTCATCATGCCCTGAGTTCAACATTACTTGTGATGTACTTGTACTTCAGACCAACTTCCAAGAAGTTACAGGGGAGTTCCAGAAAGTTATGTGAAAGCACTTGCATGCAAGCTCCATCAAAAAAGCCCTGGTGAGAGAGTAGAGAGCAACCATACCAAAGCATCATGGTTGAAAAAAAATCAAGTTTACATCTTTTAACATTTACTTTTTATTTATACTACTGGGTTGCTCAGCATCAATAAAAAAAATACAAATATAAACTCTGACAAGTCTAATTCATCTATATATGAGCTGAAATGCAATAATAAGTCATACATAAACATAGATGCAACTATATCCTGCATTGATTATGATAACTGGAGTGTAAAAGCATGTGGACTACAGGACTCGAATCTGCAACCCCTCAACACATGCAAGGTGCTCTACCATTGAGCTAAGTCCGCACGGGAGCACGGGGATCCAACACCCCCCGTACCCCGGGCAACCGCTGCGGCGCACAGTACCATCTTGAAAGAAGCCTACAACTACCACCACAATCCCACCCACGTTGAAGCGGCCTGGGCGCATAACCTGTAAAAGGATGTGGACTGTAGGTCTCAAAGCTGCAACCCCTCAGTACATGCAAGTTGCTCTACCATTGAGCTAAGTCCGCATGGGAGCACGGGGTATATCCAACATGGAGCACCAGCTTCACTTGTTTTTCCATTCAATGTGACTGCAGATAATTTCCTGCATTGGTTTAAAATCTCAGTGAATTGGAAAAATAATTTTCAAATTTGGGTATATGTAATAAATTTTTGGATCATGTTTGAAATTTAATTCTCCTTGGGTTCCAGATGAGTTGCGATAAGATTCCATTTTAGATGTGGGTGGGTTCAGATCAGCTCCTGCTCCAATTGTTGTTGATATCAATGTTTTCCCCAATGGATATGAGATACATCAACATTCTTTCAGGTTTTGTTCATGTTAACATTCAGAATGTTCCAGTCAAGCTCTATGAAAAACATGATTTATGGCACCTGACAGCAGGTGCTGGAAACTTTCCCCTATGTGGTTAGGTCTCAACAGCGTATGCATGTCATGTGGAGCTACAAGATCGTACAACCCGCCAGTCTGTGTGACATCGTTTTACGCGAGGTGAAGCCAGTCTCAGCAGTCCTGCATAACCAAACAATGGAGTGTAAAACAGGATGAGGGGAAGAAATGGGTGGTGCAAACAGCGATCTTGGGTTCTGAGCTAAGCCCAGCTACTCGCAATACGTGTATATATAATCAAAGAAAACAATCAAACAAACAGAAGGGAATCAGGGTTCCATGCAGGTAGTGGAGGCAAAGGGATTGGTTCTTTTCGAAGAAAGGGAGATCAAGAGGACGGGTTAGAGGAATTCAGATCGACGATTCTCCACGTGCCAGCAACCTTAACAGCGATCGAGTTGAGCGTCTGTTCGATGGAGCGTTTGGAGACCTTAAGCCGATGATTGTTTAGGAATTCATTCCTCAGATCTTCCAATAGGATCGGCTTGGCCTTCCTGTTCCCATTAACCATCTTGATCATTGGGGGGATCAATTCTAGCGGGAATGTCCCCGTGTTATTGTTATTGTTGTTAAGCTTTTGGCGGACTGGCTCAGACTGGTTTTCGCTCTCTAAGGTAACACCATTTAGCGCTCGCATGTCTGTCACTTTGGCCCTCTCCATCAGCATGCCCGCGTCTGATGGATTCGCTTGGTGCGTGGGAAGGGGTAATACTGCCGGAATAGATTTGAATCCAGTCGTCGAGAGCTTGGGTCGATGGGCCACTTTTGACATCGCCTTGGGCTCATAAGTGAATGGGTTTAATCCGATTGGTGCATCTTTTTCATCACACCAGAGAAAGAGTGTCCATGGCTGATTAGGAAAGAGAAATTCTTATCCAGGTGAGAAATACTAAAGCTAACTTACCATTGATCATCTGGATCCGAAAACATTCAAACATGGAAGCCGACACCAACCCAAGAGTGTCTTCCCAAATCGGACCCTTTACCACCGGTATTAAAGGGGCAATGATCTTCCTGCGCGTAAGTCCCGTAATTTTCTTATTCTGTTTGGCGAGCTGATGGTCTTCAAGTTGCGCGTCGAGCGTACGGTTGCTCTGTTCATTCTCACCATCATCAACCATCTCGATATCTTCATCATCTCCCACTAACCATCCATCCGAATCTGAATCTCCAAGCTCCGATGACATCCCCTCCCCTCCCTCCTCGTTCCCTCCATCCGACTGCTGTTCTAAATCTTCCCCTTCTCCGTCTTCCTCATTCCAATCCGCTTCACTATCATATTCATAATCCAATAAGCATGTATCTCTTCCGAATGGATTTCGTCCACTGACTAGTCTGGATGTTTTACACCAGGTACCTAGATGAATTGAAGAAGAAAATGGATAACTATTCATCTTTCACTCGGGCACAAAAAAGAATTGCAAAACAAACCAATGTATCCAGGTCGTACATCCTCGTGGAATCTCAAGAATTTAACCGGTATGATTGAGCGATTCTGCAAGGCCCTCCGCCATCTTTTAGTCTCTTCGACACAGCCAGTGAGTTCGCTTTCTGCGATTCCATGAACGATCTCCCTAATGGTCATCAGTTTCTGTTTCGATTTGTCTGGTGATGTCGAGCGCACTGATTTCAAAAACTGTTCTAGACATTCTACACCAGGAGAGACACATATCTCAACTCAACAAAATTATTTTGATTGAAAGCGAAGTCACCAAAGAATGATTATGAAAGCCACATACCTTTAGGGCTAAGCTCTGTGGTAGGTGAGTATTGCTGATCCTTTGCATTGGATCCGCCAGGAGGTTGGAAGCGATTGATCGGAGCCAATTGGGCGTTGGGTTTAAGATTGAAAGGCTTGAAAGTTCTTTCAAAATCTGATAGGGAGGTCTTATTGACCTGCTGTTTGACGCCATTTTTGAACCACGCGGTGATTTCGATGCCTTCTGGCTGGACGGCCGTTTGGGTGGGCTGATTCGAAGATGTAGACGCGTGGCCAATCTTGTTGGTCGGGGCGGCTTTGGTCATCCATCCACTTAGCAGATTACCCATCTTTTGCTTCTGCCGCTCTGCGGCCAATTTGGCATCTTCTTTCTCTTTCCGCTTCTGATCCTTTTGCTGCTTGATCAGTTCTTTCTCAGTTAAAACCTTTTCGCCTGTTTCTTTGCTTTCTACTGCTACTTGATAATCATTGGTTTTCGGGGTGGTTGGACAGTTTTGTTCGGTTGATTTGGCTTCCTGAGAAAGATTGGGGGGTTTGGGTTTGGATTCCTTCGGCGGTCGAGCGGGTGTACTAGTTGGAGTATCTGTGTTGCTTTTGGGCCTACGCTTTGCCGGTTGAAGTTTTTTGATTAATGCTTCTCTCTCGGGAGCGTCCAGGTCGGAGAGGATTGCTAAGACCTGCGGCTTAATCTAAGACACGCATCGCACAAGGAAAAAAGAGACTAAAAATCAGCAAATCAATTTTCATGTTGACTTGAAACTGATGAGCGCATGAATCTCTCACTAATTGGCGTTCTGCCCATCTCTTTTGGGAAATATCTTTCAAGTCAGACGGGATGACGGTATCTTGATCGTGACACTCCCACCTCCAAATCTGGAAGCCCTATATATATTTGAAGATAACCAAGTATGGGTGCATGAGTTGAAAATGTCAGTTTTTTTTTGTTCAAGAGATTATTTGCTTCACTTTTGGTAGGTTTGAGGGAAGCCAATCGAGGTCTGTTTGTACGGGAGCATAGTTGATTCTTTTCGCGACCTGATTGATCGAAGATTCAATGACTGATAATGGGAGAGGATCTTTTTTTTTCGACAGATATTAGTCAGGCTTCTTTTCTTGGATGGAATATGTCAGAGCTTACCAAATGGTTTCTGAGTATCCTGATCTTCTTCAATGAGTAGTCTGCTTTGAGGTAAGAGTTTCGAGTGGACATATTCCGCCAATTCTGGCAGTGTCCGATCCCTGCGAGTTGAACTGTTAGCAGATTGAATAACGAGTAGTTTGAGTTAATTTTAATCAGGCGATGGCTTACGATTCGTGTACCAGACAAGCGATGAGATTATTTTGGGTTAGTGATAGTTCGTGGATCAAGGAACGGGAGGATTCGAGTTCTTCGGTAACAGCCACTAGGTCTGATGATCGAGACAGTCAGTCAGCCTTGTGTCTTCATTTGGTTATCTTGAACAAGTCAAGCACTCAACTCTTTTTGATCTGGTTGCTGACTTCGCATAGTTCGATAGGTTTCTGCTTGATGGATAGAATTGCCTTTGCCCTATCTAATTCCACGAGCGACTTCGGTTGGTTGTGTGCTGGATGTGTTGTTTTGTGTTTCTTTCCTTCTTCTGGTTCTTCTTCTGGTTGTTGTTGTTGTTCGTTTTCTGGTGTTTTACGTTTGAGAGATCGAGTAGGACTGTCCATCGTTGTTTCTGTGTGGTTCACTTTTTCTTTTTTTTCTTTGACCGCGTCTCCTCAGCCAGAACTGGGCAACTGCAAGCAGCACAAATACGAGTAGCAGCTCAACAAGAATTATAATGCTGCAGACCACTAGCACATCCTCTTGAAAGCTTCCAGCATTATCCAAACATGAGATTAAGAAGCATCCAAGTCGCATAACCAAAAAAAGAAGTCAAAAGAAAAATCACCCCATCCAGCAAGCTCCTAATTATAATCTGCACGCACACCAAACAGCTTGTGTCAGTGGACCCCCTTGTAATCTTCCAGCAAAGGGTATCATGATCTGGTTTTGAATATCACAAAGATGAATCGAAAAGGGTCCTTGAATTGAAAGGATTATAGTAAGACATACCATGTATTCTCTTATGAAAACACCCTGGGGGAACCAAGCTAATGAGAAAAAAAACAACAACTAAGTAGCAGCAGCATGGTGAAGAGTGTTCTAAACTAGCTTTGTTCCCCAGTAATTCCTCTTCACTGAACCTCACTTCATCCTCTGTCACGTGTGTTGAATTGATATATCATCTTGCAAAAGACTCCTAGTTGATCATTCCTCACCTAAACTCCTTCAAATAATCATTCCCAATCCATTCTCCCATTTTATCAAAAAATAACACCTCTTGATGTTAATCAGCCATTCTGTTTGCTCAGTCTTGTGCTCATTGCACCTATAAGTGGTGGTGATCAACCATCATCTCCATGCTCATTGCACTTCTAATTGGGAATGTTGGATTGTGCTGAACTATTGTTATCATCATATTCTCTGTGATTTCTTTTTATTTTTATTTCTTTTCTTTATGCTACTTCTTCATTATCTTTATCCGCGCTGAAAACAGCTTTAATCCTGTATTAAAATGTTTCAACAGTGGTATGACTCATTGTTTCTCTTTCTCTATCTAACCATATTTTTTTCTCTCTGAATGCATCTGTTAGGAACTGGTCTTTGGAGAGACAGCAGTTCTGGTCTTCTGGTCTTGTATGTTAGATTGCAATATGAGAAAATATAGGATTGGGAGCGCTCTGAGTGGTAATTGTCCTTTGAGGTTGTGACATGTGCCCTATAATGTGTGACACAGATCATAATAGTATCTTCCTTTTTATTCTGTCCATTTTTCAGCTCACAAATCCATTAATTCAACAATGGGTATCAACTGCCTCACCTCAAGAATCCCTCAGGGATGGATATTAAGTCTCTGACCTATCAATAAACAGCTTGAGAATTATCAAACCCGTTATCAGACAGAAAAAAAACAATAAACATGTTATCTCCACTAATTGAAGACTTTGTTTACTAGAATCTTGATCATTAAATGATCCAGGGATATTAATAAGATAAGGGTGTTTGACACAGGACCCATACTGATTGAAGGTTCAACCCATCCCGTAATCCCAGCAACGGGTCGCACCATCAATAATTGCCTAGGGTGCGTGGGTTGTGGGTCAAATTATTCAATTTCTACCCCAATGGGTTGCACATACAGCAACACCGCTGCAAAAGTGGGTTGCAGGTCAAATTCCTCAACCTGTGGACCGCAAGGATGGTTTGGGACTGGTGGTGATGGCAGAGGTGGGTCTGGAAGTGGCAGCGGAGCAGGGACGGGTGACAGTAGTAAAACAAACTGAAATAAATAAAGAAAGTGAGTATAAAGAAATAAAAGAATATGATGGAAATAAATGGATGCAGAGAGAAAAATATCTTGCTCTGATGTGGTCTAAACAACAACTCAAGAGATGAAATCACCAGAAATAATTATAGGAATATTTTCAGAAAGAAATGATAGATTAACCTGAAGTAGAAATGATTGTTGATGAGTTGAATTTCTTCAATGGAGATACTTGAGACAAGACTGAAAAAGAATATCAATGAAGTACCTACACTTGAATTACTACCTAATTCCTCCTGAGTTTGAGTAATCTTGAATGAGCTCAAAATTCAGAGAAAAAGCACAATAAGATTGGATTTGAAGTGTTAATTCAGGGTGTGGTGGCTATATTTTATTTGGCTTGAATTGTAGATATAGGTCCCCAGGTATTTTTTCTTCACACACACACCCAATCCTTCAGTTGCAATAAATTTATGCATATTACATAATCTCCCAAGCCTGGGTCTTTCTCCAACAGAAAATCAGGAAAACTGTCTCCAAAAAGGGAAATGACTGGAAGTTGATCTTCCCATGTGAGAAAATCAAGCACACTCTGGTATGTGATTCTGGCCAAAACCATTTTTTCCCAGGAAAATAAAAATCAACAGGGTTTAATGTGCAATGGTACAGGCCCTTAACTTGAATATTTGGTTCAGTGATATGGAAGGTTTCATTGCTTCTCAGAAAAAGAAAATGACCTTCCTAACAGTCATACAATACCAAAGTAACAAGACCCATAATTTTCATTCAAAAGAAAAATAAATGATACAATCAAAGATCCTGCTGGAAGGCCCTCAAATCAGCTGATTCCCTGAAAGCACATCAGACTCAAAGTTACATGGTCTAAAATGAGGTCCAATCCAATATACATCCCATCAAAAAAATAAAGGTGGTTTTTCTGGTTCCACATGCAAACCCCCCTCCCCCTTTTTGGATGCACAACCCAAAAAATGTCACACCACTGTCTGGAGGGGTGCCCATCAAAAATCCCGGTTGGGATTGGGGGTTGCCGGTATAATCCTGAAGATTTTACCTCGGGGGGTCGCACCTCCAATTTCTTTGGGGAATTGGAGGGTTTCAGGATTAAAACCCACCCCCAAAAGGGGATGTGGGTCACAGAAATAAAAAGAAAGTTGGAATAATTGCTTTCTTATTGCTTCTATTCTGATAAAAAATGATCAAAATATTAATTTAAACATTTTATATGTTTTGATTAAAGAATTCAAATATTTTGTGTTGTGTAACTCAAAATTTACACCACTCCCAATCTTTAATACCCCTTGTAGGATTGCATCTATTATTTGGTATTTTTACATAATCGTGGTTTGTCTAAAAATAAATGAATATAGAACTGTGCACATGAGCGCCAAAGGTGCTGTTCTTGGGCTCAAGG
>LAVV01004643.1:2423-17129 GCA_001263375.1 Puccinia sorghi
GGAATAGCGCCAGAGTAATACACAATTTAACTGCATGTCACTCGGCATGTTTTGACATTGAATTTGGCATGGTGTCCTGTGGGTCAACGCAGAATTGGAGTTCTGATATCCACGGCATTAATTTTTATAAGATACTGTGAATCTGACGGTAAGAAACACGTCGCCGAAAGTTAGCTCGGGCCTGATCACGTTCCGGTCTCCAACTTGATTCAATTACTAACCTGACGGTAAGAAACACGTCGCCGAAAGTTAGCTTGGGCCTGATCACGCTCCGCTCTCCAACTTGATTGAGGAAAGAGACCGGCACGGGAGCGGACTGAGAGTGACTAAATACATGCTTCCGCAGCACACATTAGGGTTCAGATGATGACAAGACTCCCGACCAACACACAAGATTAGGTTTTGATTTGCTAAGTTTACAATAGTGTCCTCTAACTCTAACAATTTTTTTTGATTTTTTTTTCATGGTTTCCGACTCCCAAATGGGAGCCAGATGCGGTTGTTCTTGGAGAAGAGACCCCCAAGATGGAGGTCTGGGAGTCGGACCTCCAATTCTTGGGAGTGAGTCGTTTACCAAGCCCCTATTTTTATGGGTGTCTTTTTCCTTCACCGCTGCTATGTAGGAAAGGTCCACAAATCATGATGAGCTTGAGATTCTGATTGCATAAAAAATTGAAGGATGAAGGTAAGATGGGCTCTGTCTCGGCCATGTCACAGTCCATATTCAGGTGCCTTCGGATATACTCCCACAAATTCTTATCCGCGGAAACAGTCGGATACACAGTTGCACTTCACCCGCCTGCCTCCCTCCACGCCACTCCGTCAACAGATCCTTCTCTTCCTTACCCCTCTCCCATTCCCCTCTTCAGAACAACTCGCAAACCAGTTGTGAGTCCACCATCATTCGCACCCAAGTTTGCACCATCCCATTTCTCCATTGAACTCTATCCAACGCTGTGTTGGACCTTGAATGACCGTTGAGCTCCTCACTAATCGCATTATTGGCCATTTGGACCTTTTGTCGTAGATCTTTCAAGATGGTGAACTTCACCGTGGAACAAGTCCGAGGGCTCATGAACAAGCGAGCCAAGTCAGTCTGATCTCTTTGCGTTTTCCGTGCTCTCTACCTACTATTCTCTTACTTGTTGACTTGCATTTTCCACACATATTTCAGTGTTCGGAACATGTCTGGTCGGTCGATCGAACGTCTTAGTGAACCAGATCAAAGACAGAAAAAGTCAAGCTGACCTCCGTTTTTTTCTTCCCCCGTTTTTAGTCATTGCTCACGTCGATCACGGAAAATCGACTTTGACTGACTCACTTTTATCGAAGGCTGGTATCATTGCTAGTGCTCGTGCCGGAGAGGCTCGTGCAACTGATACTCGTGCCGATGAACAAGAGCGTGGTATCACCATTAAATCCACCGCCATCTCCATGTTCTTTGAGCTCGAAAAGGAGGACCTAGCGGACATCAAACAAGCCACTGATGGTTTGTTCCCAGTTACTCTCAACTACTCATCCCGATCCGGTCCCCCTTTGACTCCCTGCTGTTCTCCTACTAGGTACCGAATTCTTGATCAACTTGATCGACTCACCGGGACACGTCGATTTTTCATCCGAAGTCACTGCTGCCCTGCGTGTCACCGACGGTGCCTTGGTGGTTGTAGATTGTGTCGAGGGGGTTTGTGTGCAAACCGAGACTGTACTCCGTCAAGCACTCACCGAGCGTATCAAGCCGGTTGTGATTATCAACAAGGTTGACAGAGCTCTCTTGGAACTGCAAGTGTCCAAGGAGGACTTATACCAATCCTTCTGCCGGACAGTCGAAAGCGTCAATGTCATTATTTCTACCTACAACGACAAAACCCTTGGTGATGTTCAGGTTTATCCTGAGAAGGGCACCGTTGCCTTCGGTTCCGGTCTACACGGTTGGGCTTTCTCTCTCAGACAGTTTGCCAAGCGTTACTCCAAGAAGTTTGGTGTTGACGCCGATAAGATGATGGGTCGTCTCTGGGGGGACAATTACTTCAACCCCAAAACTAAAAAATGGGTCAAAAATGCCGTGGATGCCGATGGAAACACCCTTGAACGAGCTTTTAACATGTTCGTTCTTGAGCCCATCTTCAAGGTAAGCATTGATTTGCTGTTCATGAAGATCACATTTTCTCACTAAGTTTAATCTTTCACTAGATTTTCGATTCGGTAATGAACTTCAAAAAAGATCAAGCCATGACTTTGATCGACAAGCTGGAAGTCAAGCTCACTTCGGACGAAAAGGACACGGAAGGAAAGGCTCTCCTGAAGATCATCATGCGAAAGTTCCTTCCCGCTGGGGATTCGTTGTTGGATATGATCTGCATTCATCTCCCATCCCCGATCACTGCTCAGAAATACAGAGTCGAGACTCTTTACGAAGGACCTATGGACGACGAGGCTGCTCTCGGAATCCGAGATTGTGACCCCAACGGACCACTGATGTTGTACGTTTCTAAGATGGTGCCGACCTCCGATAAAGGGCGATTCTATGCCTTTGGTCGTGTGTTTTCTGGGACTGTCAAAGCTGGCCCGAAGATCCGCATCCAGGGTCCCAACTATACACCTGGTAAAAAGGACGATTTGTTCATTAAATCCATCCAACGAACTGTCTTGATGATGGGTGGGCGTGTTGAAGCCATTGAGGACTGTCCCGCTGGTAACATCATCGGCTTGGTCGGTGTGGACCAATTTTTGCTCAAGTCCGGAACCCTGACTACTTCTGAGACTGCTCACAACATGAAGGTCAGCTTGAACCACACCCTTTGGTTGTTCTTCTCTTTCTGCTATGGTCACTGATCGCATCTTGAGTCCTTTCATAGGTGATGAAATTCTCCGTCTCTCCCGTCGTCCAAGTCGCTGTGGAGGTGAAGAACGCCAACGACCTGCCGAAACTTGTGGAGGGTCTGAAGCGATTGTCCAAGTCAGACCCGTGTGTACAAACTTGGATTGCTGAGACAGGAGAGCACATTGTGGCTGGTGCTGGTGAACTGCATCTTGAAATCTGTCTTAAAGATTTACAAGATGACCACGCCCAAGTTCCTCTAAAGATTTCCGACCCGGTCGTTGGTTACAGAGAGACTGTCCAAACCGAATCTTCGATCGTCGCCTTATCTAAGTCGCAAAACAAGCACAACCGATTGTACGTCAAGGCTCAACCGATTGAGGAGGAACTCTCCAAGGCGGTCGAAGAGGGTAAAGTTGGTCCCCGTGATGATTTCAAGCTCCGTGCTCGTCTTCTTGCGGATGAGTATGGATGGGATGTTACCGACGCGCGAAAGATTTGGGCCTTCGCACCCGATGGAAGCGGGCCTAATTTCTTGGTTGACACCACTAAGGGAGTGCAGTACCTCAGCGAAATCAAAGATTCGTGTGTTGCTGCCTTCCAATGGGCTGCCAAGGAAGGTCCTTGTGCGGAAGAAAACATGCGAGGAACCAGATACAACATGTATGATATTTGCTTGTTTTTTATCGAGAAGGCATGATGATTGTTTCACCAGCTGATGAATTGTGTTTTTCACCAACAGTCTTGATGTGACCCTTCACACTGATGCTATTCATCGTGGGGGTGGTCAGCTGATCCCCACTTGTCGACGTGTGGTTTATGCCGCTGCCTTGCTGGCCAACCCCGGTCTTCAAGAGCCCATGTACATGGTTGAGATGCAAACACCTGAAAACGCCTTAGGTGGCATTTACTCTGTGTTGAACAAGAAGCGTGGACACGTGTTTTCTGAGGAGCAGAGGGTCGGTACCCCCATGTACACCGTCAAGGTTGGTGTCTCACTTGATGGAAGCCTTTTATTGTTATTTTTTCTCACACATTTTGATTAAATTTTCGTAGGCCTACTTGCCGGTATCAGAATCTTTTGGATTCAACGGAGAGCTCCGACAAGCCACCTCTGGCCAAGCTTTCCCCCAATTGGTAAGCAACAAGACAGACCTTTTTGTCGGTTTGAAACTGACTGATTTAAAAATGTGACTTGTAGGTTTTCGATCACTGGCAACTGATGGCAGGAACTCCTCTGGAGAAGGGCAGTAAGCTGGAGCAGTTGGTGCACGACATCAGGAAGCGTAAAGGGCTCAAGATTGAGATCCCTGCGCTCGATAACTACTACGACAAACTCTAAAAAAATTATTTCTTCCTTTCTTTCCTTTTGTAACTGAAAAGAGACTTTCTTTGCTGCTCTTTCATGAAACGCTTTGATGACACGAAACACACCCCATGCATCTATTTCCAAGCTTGCTTCTTTTCCACGTACGCCATGATGTGGACTCAGTCGTCGCATCTTGACAGTTCTCAGTGATGAGATGGTCTTCTTGATAAATCTTGCTACACTCAACATCCACTGACACGTCTGGGAACATCTACGTACCAACTCATAGCTGCTACTCTCAATCCTATCCATGACACTCAGGATGACTCTAACTCATCCCAGACCAAGATAGACCATTTTTGTTGTCTCATTTCTTCCTTGGAAAGATGGCTACTCGCTCACTAGATGGATTCAGTATCTTTGGCCTCGTCGTGGTAATCTTGGCTAGTAAGTCAACCAGCCATAATTATCAAGATTGTTCTAACTCTCCTTTGTTTTCCATCAGTGGTGCCTGTCCTGTTTCCCCTTCGAATCAAACTAGGGGTGAGAGTCACTCGGCAGTTGACCAAGTGGGGGCAGTGGACTCGATTAATTGGCGGGTCATCACCTCCTGGAGGAGATTCACAAAGTAGTACAACAGCTGTTATTGCTTCTGAGGATGACCCTCATGAACACCCTCCGTCCTCAACAGCCAAACAATCATCCAACTGGACCGTGACCTTGAACCTCACCACTTCCCCGCCGCTCGCCGTCCTCGTTCTCCTTGCGACCACCACCATTAATGGCTCCGTCATCCGCAGCGGCATCGTCGGCGACGGCGATAGCAAGCCCTATGATGTACTCGTCCTCTTCATCTCATTGGTCAGTCTCCAGCACGTATTTACCCTTCAATCGAGTAATCAATGACACGAGCAATTTTCTTCTCTGTTGTAAGGCCTACATCGCAACCGCACTCGACTCCACCGGCGCTTTAAGAAGCCTTGCCTTCTTCGTCGCAAATCACACCAGCGGCTCGGGCCCAAGACTGTACTTTGTCTTATACTGCTTCTTCTTCGTCTTTGGCGCCATCTTTGGCAACGATCCCATCATCCTTTCCGGCACTGCTTTCTTGACCTACTTCCTCAAACATTGTGGGATTACGGATCCGACTGCTTGGATCTTCATGGAGTTCGTCGCCTCCAACATCGCTAGTGCCGTTCTCGTCAGCAGTAACCCTACTAATGTTCTGCTGGCACAAGCCTTTGACTTGAATTTTATAACGTACGTTGCAGGTACCTTTGATGCCTTCCGCTCTCATCATCTTTGACACTTTTTTTCCCTTTCTTTTTTGGGTGTGTGCAACAGCGGGTTCACAAAGTTCACCATCATACCCTCAGTCGTCTCGGCTATTGTGGGATACGTTGTGTTATACACTATGTTCAAATGCCTAACCGTCAGCAATACTCACGGCACTTCATCACCTTCCGTGAAGGAAGACCCCCACCAAGAACCTCGCCAATCATCGACCCGAATTCCTAAAAGCGATCCTACATCATTCGGCGCCCGACGAAGCCTTCTAGAGCTTGCAAAATCCCTATTTCGTTGGATTCCAAGGGCGAATTACATCCCAGACAAACTGCACCAACCCATTGTGAATCCGCGCTCCGTCCTAGTGGATCCACAAGGCGCGTTTTTCCACGGCACGTTGATGATTACCACGTTGCTCCTGTTGGTCGGGATCACGTTTGTCAAGAATGCGTCCGTCTGGCAGGTGACTATGCCCGCGGGCATCTTGGCTTTGATCCGTGATATCATCTGCGACATGCGGTCGCAGTACCGCAAATCGTCCCGAAGTACCGACGAGGCGCTCGAACTCGAACGCAATCCTATCCGCCTTGATTCGTCCAAAATCGCCGGCCCCATTCTTGCAGATGCGTTGCACGGAAAACGCGACGAGGATCCGGCTGTCTCATTCCCTCAACCCGTGGTACCTGCCCCACTGCGTTTGGTCAAGAGTGCTACACCGACAATTGCCCAACCCCCTGTTCAAGCAAACCTTACACGAAGCGCGTCTAGTGCCTCGGGGTGAGCTTGGCCCTTGGCCCTTCATTTTTCTTTTTTTTCTTACTCGACAAAAAATCAAGAAAGTTGCATTCCGGAACTCACACACACACTGATTGCCGGTGTTACCTCCCCTCCATCTTTTGAATGGCACTCACAAAGCAGTGCAAGCAAGGGTACGACCCGGCGGTCTCCGGGATGGAATGTGGCAGGGTGTATCGAAAGGCTAGCGCGGCGGTTCCCATGCACCTCCCAAACCATCCAACATCTCCCACTGCCCTTGGTGCCCTTCGCCATGGCCATGTTCATCCTCATTAGCGCCTTGAGTCACTTGGGCTGGGTCGCCGTCTTCGCCCGTTGGCTCGCGTCCGTCTGCACTTCTCCTGCTGTCACCGTCTATACCGTCGGCTTTATCGGGAGCCTGGTTTTGTGTCCTTTCATGGGAAGTCAGTCAATCACCTCTTTCCCATTCTCCTGTTGTTTATATTCACATGTTCTTGAATCTTTTATATTTGGACAATTTTTATTATTATTTGATTGATCCGTGACGGACTTTTGTTTGAGTTTTGAACAGCCAACATCGGGGCGACGATCCTGATGGTGCGAGTGATATCGGATGAAGGATTTGTGGGGGCGGAAGGGGTTCGATCCGATGGACGGATCCTACGTGCGGCGATATTCGGGACTGCGATGGCGTCGAACATCGGGGCGTTTAGCCTCACCATCCCGTCCTCCTTGGCCGGCCTCCTCTGGCACCAGATCTTGAGCCAAAAGGGCATCCACATCCGGAACCGTCATTTCATCGCTTGGAACTTCCTTCCCCTCATTCTCCTCTCCCTGGTCGCTTTCTCTATCGTGTTGGTTGAAGTCTTGTTTGTTTTTTAGTTTCACTTTCTTTTGTGCATGCCGTTCTGCCCAGTACAACTGTCTCCCCTCCCTTTTTTTATTATTCGTTTATGCCGATCATTCGCGCTTCACTGCTTGATGTAATTTACTCCTCCTTATCGCTGCGAAAAACATAATATACACCCCCAAATAAATACGCGACCCCCAATAATTAGATCTGCGACCACCCGGAAACCCGGAATTGGATGGAGTTTGGGGGTTGCCAACCCAAAAAACAGGGGTCACCGCCCCATGAATTCCAACCAACTTTGCGAAATGACGAAGCTTGGGGGCCTCCAACCCACAAAATAGGGGTCACCGCCCCAATACAATCAAAGGAAATTATATAACATTAATTATTTAGGCCTTCCCCCAAGATATGAGTTTTTGGGGGAACACAACAGGCTTAATACAAAAAACTAATTACAAAATATCCACCCATTTTGACCATTTTTTGATCAAAATTGGTGGCAATGATGCATAAAAAATTGTATTACCCCATTTTTAAATAAAAAAATAAACTTCTTTTTTTTGCTCAAATCATTTTTATATCTTTTCTTTTTTTGCTTATGTTGAACACCCTTAAATATTTTATTTAGGGGGTTTGACACGCGACCCCCCCTTTTTTGTTCTGCGACCCACGGGATGTTGCCCCGCTGGTCCGTGTGGGTTGCAGAACCAATCCTCACTATGGCGTGGGTTGCAGGTCAAAACCCGCAACCCCAGTGGGGGTTGGGTCGCACCCCCAAATTCCTTTGGTCACGGGCCCAAATCTAAGCTCCAGCAGGGGTTTGGGTCGTGGAACCAATCCACTTCCGTGGTTTTGGGTCGCGGCACAAATACCCAGTTCATCAGGGAATTGGGGGGTTGCAGGCCCAAATTGTTATGACCTTGTAACCCCATCTGGGACTTGCCAGGGGTTTCCTCAACTGGGGGATTATCTCCAGCCTCCGCACCTTTGTACATCCCACAGTTAGCAATCTACATTCTAACCTTGACCATAACATATTGCTAACTCTATAAATCTTTTTCTCTCCTCTACCAACCNACAAGGGAGTGTTTGTTATTGAGGATCAAGAAAGAAGCTCACCAATCTAGCAGTTTTCCCGCAGTGAAACCAAAGAGTACCTGATACACATAGGAGGAGGACACTCAGTTACCTACTGAGACGGTTTTTCTTTCCACAACGCTATTCATCTTTGCTTCCAACTTCATTATTTGAGTTACCAACATTTGCCCTTAATTCACTGTCCATCAACCCTAAATTTTCAAATTGCCCCAAATGCTCACCTCCAGATCAACAGAATTCCAAAACTCAGTAGGAGCACAATTCAGATCAAGTGGAGGTAGATCATTTGGCTTCCCATTTTCTTTTTCTGGAATCTTTTCTTCAACAGTTTGCTTATCCTTTTTTCCTCATGTTCTATCAATACCTGTTTCTTTTGCTTTCTTTAGGCTTGCATCTGTTTCATTCCATTCCTGATTCTATTCTTCTTCATCTTGAGCAATTCACAAGGCGCAGTTTCTAAGCAGGTACTTGTTAACTCCCTTTTCTTATTCTCTATTATTTCTCATATTTTTATCATCTGTGATGTTTGTTTGTCTTCAGCTTCTTTACTTAGATTTTATTATCAGCTGCAATAAAGTCAGAGATCCTCAAATTGTTACAGGCTTGAGTCATGATGTTGCTCCCATTGCATGCTGGGTGATGAGAGCTACAAGACTTCTGTGAAAAGATGAGGAACATCAATTTCCAGAAATCTTCAACTCATTAAAAATCAAGAACAACAAATGTTCATTAGGGAGTATCAACTATGACCAAATCTTCCATGATTTAACTGACAGGTTTCAAATGTTCCACCATTTTTAGAATGTGTTGGTGGTTCACTCATCACCCCTTAGTGGATGACTTCCCGGTGGTTTGGATTGCCTAATTTAGATAGGCTAAATCTAAGTTCCAAACTTTGCTTGGTGGTGAACCTGACTGTCATCAATTTTCATCACCAAACAAAGCTTAGAATTTAGATTTAGAAGTTCCAGATTAAGGAATGTGGGTGATGGGAAGTCCTCCCTTACTCATTAAATTGGAAGACTTCCCTTGGTCCAGATTGCTTAATTTAGATGGGCTAATTCTAAATTCTACACCATGTTTGGTGAGGGGAACTCATCTTCATCATTTTTCATAACCAAACTAAACAAAGTTTGGAATGTAGAATTAGCCTAAATTAAGCTTTGTGGGTGAAGGGAAGTCTTCCTTTGACTGGTTTTTAATTGTGGATTTGGTATATTTGATATCCCCTATTTCCCCTCTACCAAAGAAAAAAGGCCAAAATTAATCCAAAGAAGTAGAAACAAAACCAAGAAGAACAAGGTTGCGAATAAGACAGAGTGAAAACTGTGGCTTCATTCCTTTATATGTGATTCCTGAGCAACTAGAATGGCCCACCTGCAACCGTGGGCAGCTGTTTTTCCTCTTTTTTCGTTCTGGACTTGATCTCCAGATGTGCATAAGGTGGATGCAAACCAAATGAGTCGATTGTTGGTATGTATTGCATCAGAAGTGAGTCTTATAATTCTGCATGTTCCTGGTGGGTGTTTGGTGTGTTTCTTCTTAACGACGGCATTAGTCGTGGAGTGTTCCTTTGTCTCTCAACTCTAACTTTTCTTCAACATTCATCTTCAAAAACCCGACCTTGTCCTACTCAGACTTGTTTCCATTCGCTCCGGATCTCTGTGACTCACCTTTCCCTGAGGAAGTATTCAGGTCCGTCTCAACTTTTCTTCTTCAATTCGGCTCGGACAATGCGACGGTTGACCTTTCTTTGGAATTTGATGACAGTACAGTTTTACGTACACCAGCGTGGCTACTCTCCCAATACTCCTCCAAGAGGACATCCCCGGATCAGCCAACTGAGCCACTGATCTGCTCGTTTTATCTCTCCCGGCCCTTCCGTTCTCTGGCGAATCGTCCTCTACTTACTACCGTCACTTCAACCAGTCCGCTTCCTGCTGGGTTCCAAAATTGTACATACGTCATCCACCAGAACTTCATACGTTGACTGAGAGCATGGTGATAGAATCATCGCCACATTCCTCAATACGTCGAAAGATGAGAGGAGGGTCGAGTGGAGGCATCAACGCGGTCGAGGCCCACAGCGGTAACCATCGTCAGTCGCTGGCCTTTGAACTAGCTGCCGCCATGGAACCAGAAGAGAACGACCAAGCGAGCATTCTTGAACAACTAGGCCTCGGTGATGATGATGACGAGGGACTCGTCGCAGATTGTCACAACTCGGACGACCAAGCCGTTGATCAAGAAGGTACCATTTATGAAGGCGAAGAATACTCAAATCCCAATCATTTCAATGTGATTGATGATCAAACGGCGCTGCAGTTTTTAGAACCAGAACTTCTGAGGAACCAATCGAGTCGCTCAACCATCGGATCGACCAACAAACGCTACTCGCATGCCTCCACATTTGGCTCCTCTATCTCTCCACGCAAATCCTCAGCCCGGGAGGCCAGTTTCTCTACCCCCATGAGGACCCTCAATAGAGAACTATCTCGCTCCACCTTGAACACGATCGATTCGACTTCACACTCAAACGTGGGAATTTTGGACATTGATGAATTTGGTGACTCGATCGATCTCCACCAAGATTCATCTCAGATCGATGACCATGAGGAAGATGGGATGTATGGCTCCCCGAGATCGAGTGAACTATCTGAGGACGGAGATGCAGAAATCTTAGAAGCCGGGTTGAAATCGACTGCAAAATTCTTGAACTTATTGAAACAATCAAACACCGATTGTCCTACATCTCTTATTTCAAATAAAGCCCTTAACAGCCAACAACAGTCACCCACAAGTCCATCAACACCTACAACACCCACAGCTACAAGAACGGTTGCCGAGAACCAGCCAGATAAACAGCCAATAGTAGAAAAAATGATCACAGATATTGTTCGCACGATGACCGAACAAGTTCGAGATCGCGAGTCACAGATCCGGGAACTCAAAGAGATCGAAATCGCACTCTCCAGGACGGACAGAAGATTTCTTGCCGACCTGGATGAACTGCCCAACATATTGGAAGAGCGAGACTTTAGGAATTCGACCATCTTGGGCAAGTCTCTGGCCCTTCCATCGGACCTAACGTCATTGGCGCGTGATGGGTTACCCAAACCGCTCGACGATTTAGATCAGATTGTCGATCGGCACGATCACGAGCTGGTGCAAATGGATGAACTTGGGGAAGATGATGAGCCGGAGGGAGGGAGACTGACGCCGACGGGTCCCCGAAACGATCAACATAGCTCACTCCAAACCGATCTAGTGGACGACGCTGGTTCGAAAAAGAAAGAGGGGAAGAGACCCATCGAAAACTTGGGAGAGCTTAAGCTGATCACGAACAGTCTGATCCACTCCTTAAACCAGATCCACGAACACACCCAAATCAGCAGGCAGACGCAGATTGAGATTGTCCGCAAGCTGAAGGGCGTCAAGGGGCTCGTGGCTAATTGGAGGACGGACTTTGACTCGATCCAGAACTCGATTGATTTTATCTCTAATTGGGAACTCGACCAATTCCGCAACCCCGATGATTCGCTCGGCTCCCCTCCTACAGATTATCGCGACAAAAAAATCCGAGGCATCTTTGAAGTTCAGGTCAAGTTGGTTAGTGGTTGTCTTCGTCTTTTCTTTTCGGCAGCTCTTCCATATCATCGTTAACGTTCGGCTTGGGTATGAAAATCCAGGCCACATCGGGCGTAGAGAAACTCCTGAACGACGCCTTCATCAATGCTTCCGCTCTACTCCAACCACACCCACCTCCTCCCTCGTTAATCAACTGATATATTAACCTTTTCCTTATTTATTCATTTGTCGAAATAGAGGTCTCTCTATCTCTTTCCTTCCTTGAATCATCTTCCTTCCGCGTCATTGGCATGATTTTTTTTACTATGTCATATTGTCTATCCTTTTCTGTGCCTTTCCTTTTATAACTCTTATTATTTTCAGCTCTCGTATGGTCGTCATCATTGTCGGTGCCGATGCGCTCTTTTATATTTAGTCGTCGTTTTCCCGTGGCAGTAATCTGTTCAGCTCCTCTCTCCCTCTTTTTCCATGTCTCTCTATCTTCATATTATCCACTTCATAATGAATGAGCCTCTCGGTTTCCCGACTTGTTTTGCTTCTTGCTTTTGTTACAGCGGCCTCTTCTCCTATGGGGTTATATACATGTACGAAGAGAAAGGGGCGATGTCATTGCATCTTTCGCTAGGAGTGCTTGTTCCTTTCATCATGTTTTTTTTTTCTCGTGTTGCTTCGTTTGTGTTGTGTTTCTGCTTCAGGATGGTCTTTGTCCCCCCCCCTCCTCTCTTTTTGTTTTTCTTCAAAATATACTATTGAGAATTTCTTCGCGAGAGACCGGTTTATGTGACAAGTGCCCATTAAGAAAGTATCTAAAAGGGCTCGGACAACGCCTAGATCTTGATCAAGTTTTTTTTATCATTTTATATAAACAAATCTTTGATATAGAGTTTACATTTGCGTTTGATACAAAATTGTTCAAAAAAATCAAGAAGTGTTCCCAGTAAAGGGGCTCAACAGTATTCATGTGATTCACAATTTGGTCATGCTGGACTTACGATTTCATGTAGAATGCGGTTCAAAAATCAATTTTGAATACCACAACTGCAAAGAATAGAAGAATTATGAGAGTGAACAATCATTGCTCGGGGATTCTGAGCTGGGAATATGGGATATGAACGGGGCGACAGGACGGAAGCGGACGAGGGAGGTGAGCATAGAGTGTTGGATGAAGGGAAGCGCAAAGGGTGACCACTACTCCGTACTTATGGGTGTTGTTGTGTTTTCCGGGAACCACCCAAGGCAGCGACACTGAGTCTCGTCTACCCAAGGGCCACATATCCCCGTTGGCCGGGCTGCTACAGCATATGGGGTTCTGCTGGGCATCGTCTCGCGAAGAGCAGAGGTTGCAGAAATAGGCCAAGGCTATCGATTCCTTCGTATAGCGTCCAATCTCGCCAAACATTAATCTCTCCGGCCTGCATCGCTCTTAGCCTCTGCTGCGGAGAGTCCTCCGGACGGGGGTCCAAATACCCCGAAGCTGGAGAGGGTTGTTAAGTAGCCTTCCTTTTTGGGTGATATACCATGCGACACCACAATTATGAGGCGCCGATGGTCGAGTTGATGAAGCACACCTCTGCTCGGGACAGGTCTGTCTGGCTGTGTTGGCTCGGAGCTGCCCTATCGTCAGTGGAGCTGGTGCGTTCGATTCTCAAGGGCGCAACGAGAACGAGGGCACGTGGCGTCAAGAGTTGCATGCCGCAAATCATCATACTTGCCATGTGCGCGGTCATGACAATGACGGCAGGAGTCGACGGGGTGTCTAGGAGTATGCTCAGAAGGGCACTCCCTGATATGTGCGAGCAATGCAAGCACATTTCTCACGACCCATACGCGTGGCACTGGAACATGGAGGCTGTCATATCTAAACGCCTTTGTAATCAAGCCACACAGGACAACACTGGCAAATGGCACGAGTGTTCAACTGTGGAATGGGGACACTTTGGGCGATGCAAGACCTGCAAATCTGTCACTAGCGCTGTCTACACGCCCTGTGCCAAGCATGCTGCCAAGTAACCTGGCTGCTCCTTCTCATCCTTCACCTGTGTTATATAGAAAAAGACTGTGTCAGCAGGTACATGAGGGGCATGATTCAAGTCACTATGTGGTTGTTTTGCCAATTTGGCAAATACAAGGGAAATTCCCCACACCCCACCCCTCCTCAACTTGTGCAGCCATGGGCATCACAGGTGAGCTCTGGCCTTGTAAGGGTCCAACTGCACTTGTAATAAGGACCCTTACAAGTCCGCACACTCAGAGTGACACAAGTTGGCATTCTGCAAGTCACATTTACACCAATCCCAACCCTTACACAAGTTAATACTACCCTTGTACAGCTGACCCTTCAGCTTCCTTTTTTTACACTTGTACTGGTGCATATTGAAGTATCACAGAGGATTATGCTCACAGTGTGAACAACTGCACATCCATGACACTCAAAGTTTGATGCGGGGTGATGACAATCACACTTGAACCCTAATCCAGAAATCATACAACTATATATATTATAACCCGTTGTACCATTTCTCTTCTTCTCATTCAAGTTCATCATCCTCTTCACTTGTCTTGTGTTGTTGTCACTTGTCAGAATGCTTGCCTTCATCTCTGCTCACATGTTTGTCTCAATCTCAATCTTCAAACCCCATCATTTCTTCCTTCCATCAATTATTTGATGTCTATTCCATCATTGTATAATGATACTGTCTTTTTCCATTACTAGTTGTAATGCTTTCTCTTCCATCAATATTCTGTTGATCGACTCTCCTACGCCAAGTGCAATCGCCGGCTCCAGTTGAAGCTCTGCTTCCGCTGTGGTCAACGGACATGTCTCTTGTGGATGCTCCAACGGGAACAGGAAGTTGCAAGGTCTCCAGCAATCTTTGTCTTCAGCTTGGATCTCTGAACTTCAAGCCAAAATCAACA
The DNA here is from genome assembly GCA_001263375.1 of Puccinia sorghi. Taxonomy (NCBI): domain Eukaryota; kingdom Fungi; phylum Basidiomycota; class Pucciniomycetes; order Pucciniales; family Pucciniaceae; genus Puccinia; species Puccinia sorghi. The sequence continues at coordinate 17,049 of LAVV01004643.1, forward strand.
GGATCCGCGCTAACCCCAGCACCACCAACCCTGCCCCAACCCCTGAAAATGCTAGCTTGTCAAAAAATGGAGGTGCTCAGG
>LAVV01004666.1:0-16766 GCA_001263375.1 Puccinia sorghi
TCCTTTGGATATTCCCCATCAAACCCTTTTCATATGTCCAGAACTTTCCACAGGCGTCCTCTCCATAAGTTCTTTGACTATTTTGCTTCCTGTAGCTAGAAGGAGTTATCCTTGGCATCAGGCAGGCTGACACTCGACGAGTGTGAAGAGTTAGTTATCCCCCTTTGAATATATTTCATGTTAGCATCCGGTGATTCTGAAATATTGGCTTCTTCCTTGAAAACCTTGACATGTTTTGAACCGGCATCCAAGATTCAGTTGATCAACACTTGGTCTCAGATTTTTTCAAGCAAAATTGGAACAAGTGTACACACCATTACCACAGAAATAAAATTAGAACTATGACATATGCTGATAAATACAGGAAAGAAAGGTAATCAATATTTATCATTTTCTGATTCAGGATTGTTACAGGCTATCACATGTGCCCATGCAAAAATCGATTTGAGAGTTTAGCGTCAGGTACATAGGTGGGGCAGTCTGGATTGCCAGTTGGTTTTGAATGGTTTACTAGCGGCTGGAACTTAATCTTCAAAGAGTACAGATCTCAAGGTGCCCAATTATTTCCAGTGGCATCAATATTATACTGATATTGAAAATATCCCCACTCCTGAGAACCTTGTGGAGTGAATGCCTTGACTGCCTCAACCAATGCAGAGCAGTCTGCAGCACTATGTCCTGGGATCCCTTGGCATGACCAGGTTGTTGTTGAGAGGCTGGGCCAGATTCAATTTGAGTTGTCCACTGAGTACCAGTGGTACTGATCTTTGAGATGAGCTGGGAGGAGGATGCAAATGAGAGGAGGTGTTTTGAGTACAGTCATTTTGAATGTGTTGAATTGGCTTCATTGTATGGCAGTTGTGGATATTGAGCAGTTGCCCGCATTTTTTTTTTGTTGTTGAGTTGTTTATTTATTCAAGTAGCTCATTTTTACGCTCAAATTTAGCGCGGTCGAAAAAAACAATTTAAGATGGATTGGAAGCAAAAAACAAAAGCGCTATCTCGTAAACCCTCCTTATTCATACATACATGGATGAGAATACTTGATAAATATTGCACTCGACATAGGGACATGAGGAGGCCGATGATCTGTATAGGATTGGGGACAACGTTTCCGACATGTTCATGCGAGTCACAAGGGTGTTTTCAGTTCTGGGCTGATGTGACTGAGTGGCTTTGGAGGGGGCCAGCAGGGTTGTGTTGAGCGTCGATCCAGTCGGCCAAGATTTTCGAGACATGGGCGCGATGCGACGGGGCCTGAAGAGATAAACAGCAGCAGCGGAGCAAGCCATCAAAACGTCAGGACTGATCAGAAAAGGACGGCGGTGAACTCAAGAACATTAAAATGTTCAACTGGCCTCAAAGAGAAAGTGATCGCCCCCTTCGATGTTGATGCAGTCCAGATTGCCCGAAGGGAACAGCTGCGCCTTCTTGGCCTCCGTCAACATCCCTGGCGGACATGCCGCATCTTCTGGCGCCCCAATGAACAGACATCGCATGTCGCTGCTAAACGCCACCGGCAGACCTGCCTCTGTAGGACAAGCTCACAAGGCCGAGAACATTCAAATCCTCCTCCGTTGGTGGCCGGGTTCCTTAACAAGAAAAAAAGGAAGGACTTTTACCTTCTTCATCCTTCTGGTCAACCGTGCGAACCTGTAGTATGGTCCAAATGCTTTAGCTTTCTATGCTTCGGCGCCGCAAGAAAGAAAACTAAGGCGCAGCTCTGAGACACACTCGGTACCAATTTAATGCGGCAGACAATCCATCCTTTTTCATTTCCGAGACAAAGTAAGCGGTTTCCTACGGAAGAAGGTCAAGATATCAAGGGCCAGAAGCGTACCAGAATGTCTTAACTTGATGAATCTTGGGATTAGGAGTGGTGGTCGAGGAGAGTTAAAATGACACACGGGATCTTCGATGGTGATGGATTCCAATTCCTTGCCGACTTCAAGCAATTGCTTCTGGAGGACGCCCTCAGAGACGAAGGACTGGCCCTTGAACTTGACGAGTTTATCTTGGATGGATTTTTCGAGGCCCCTTTGGCAGTGGAAGTAGACCAAGAGCAGAGCTGTCTGGCAATACCGATCGATCTCGTCGTCGGATTCTTTGGACATGAAGTAGATCTGATAGCTGGGTCACATTCCTCCTCCTCCCAGTCAGCCTAGCTTATTGAGAGAAGAGAGAAGGCCCAATGTAGAGGTCGAATCCCTCTTACCCAAACTGCGGGATGTGCTTCCTGATCATCTGCACGTAATCTATTCCACTCGGCAGTTGACCTGGCGCAGTGGGTGGGACACAGAGCCTGTTTCGTCTCATCACACAAACGTCAAGCAAGCCGCGACTTGAACACAAAAAATAATAACAGAAGCCGGCCCGGCGATGCTCACGTTGCCCAAGACAAGACTTTCTCTGGATAGTAAGACAAGAACCGGGCGGCCAAGACGGAGCCCCTATAGTGCCGATGATGATCCCAACGATGAGCTTCTCCAGGTCTCCGTCAACACAGCTGACACTTACCAATCATGGCTGACTATCGTAATCCTTCCTGAAACGCCCTCGTGCCTCAGAATCTCATTCAAGGACTTGCACATGCTGGCTTTGCCATATGCCTCCACCTCTTTCGGTTTGGACTGTCGCAGATAATCATCATAAAAAAACCCAAAACCCAAGTATAGAAGATGGGAGTCTGCATTGAGCTCACCGTTCCACCGAACCTATATTTCAATAGTGGTAATAATTAGCCCAGCCCCTAGACCTAAGAAGAAAACTGCAGAGCGAGGTTCGAAGAAAACAAGAGTGGCAGCTAACCCGAGTAAGTCTGGGGCAATGACACGGTACCCTCTGTGGACAAGGTGGATGATTTGGTATCTCCAACTGAAGGCCCTGAATGGGTTTGTATCATAATTGGGAAAATGTTTCAGGATAAGTGATGATGAGGAGAGAAAAGAAGGGCAGAGAACACGACTCAAACAATTCAGGCTATGCGGCGATATCTCGAGCAAGGATACAGGAGATAACGAAGAAAGGAAGAGGCTGAGTGAAAGTGTTCTGGTATGTACTATAGCTTGGAGGTGAGGATAGAATTATGGGTTGAAGAGATGGAGGCTTACGAAGCCGTGAAGACAAAGCACCGTCGGCGGGGGCTGTTGCTGTCCGGGAGGTTGCTGGTCGATATAACCTGCGAGCCAGCGTTTTTGTTCAGCGGGCCCTTCCAGGCACAATGACCCTTTCAACACATGTTCTTGGACGAGAGTCGTCGACACTCACGGTACGTGTGGCCGGCACTAACGAGGAGAGTCTTGTAGGTGAATATGTCGGGATCTTGGAGTGCATCCATCGTCGATATAGGATATATAGGCACTGTGAAAAGGACCACTTTCCAGACAAGAAAATGAGAGCAGAATTGGGGATTCAACGTCTTCTTTGCTCATCTATCTATAAAGATATTAATCATATATATAGATGTGGTGCCAGAGTCTGAACAAGGTGTTACGCCAGCATCCGTCCTTGGCCTCCTCCCATCGACACAACTGCCCTTGCACTTCTTGTGCACCTCCTCCCCTTGCATTGAGCAATCGGGCAATGCTGGTGCTCCTCCTTGATCACGACAAGAGCATGCAGTTTTCGGGATTTTGTTTGATGAACCCACGTGCATACTCGGCTGAACACACGCGCTACAATTCGTCTTGTTAGGAACGATGAATGGGCCCACCATGGAAGTCGGTGGCTACCCGGCCTACTTGCAATACATAGAGACAAACTGGACCCATCAGGGGACTCTTTCCCTGGTCAAGGGCTATTTGGTTGGAGCAGATATTTAGCTGTGCCCCTGTCTGTCCAGGTTGTGGCCGGGGATGCATCTGCCAAACGGTTCTGCTATGTATACGTAGGGGTCTTCACTATTGCATATACCTACATTCCACAATAGATTCCCAGGAAAATACAAAGGTGTTTGGCTCTTGCCACATCCATTCAGGAGATCTATGATGGGGCTTGCACAATGCTTTATCCCTTTCATATCATGTAAGCTGAGGCGGAACAAGAGAAGGGGAACAGCCACATGTCCAGGGCTGGCCCCGAACTCCATGTAGCTCTTATTGCAGGGCAGAGAGAGAGTTGATACAATACACAGATAAAAATTGGGTTGATAGGAAAAATAAACAAACCGGTGTATAGGTATGGGTTAGGACTACAAATGACTCGAAGGATGTCGAGGCGAGTGAGTATGGGACCCGATCCAAGACGCGAGGAGCTGAGTCACATAGGCGCGCAAGGTCGGGTCCTACAGAGCGGCAAAGATGGTTAAATGCTATCCCTTTTTATTTTGATGGCTTAACATGCGCATCAAAGGGTAATCAGGTTGGATATAGATACCTGATGCATGAAGTGGTTTCCGTCCTGGATGACCAACGCGTCGAGGTTGCCGGCGGGGAACAGTTTGGTTCTGGCGCGCTCGGTGAAGAGGGCCGGCGGGAAGGCTGGGTCCTTCGAGGCTCCTAGATACAGACACGGGATGTCCGCCGGAAATGTCGCCGGAAGCGATCTCGCTAATGACTCCAGCAAGCAGAAAAACACATTTATATAAATCTGGGTCAGTTTACACTTGTGCGTGTATGTACACAAGATAGCTAAGATTGGCGAGTGGGCTCATGGCTGGAAAGACGCGCCTTGCTCATCCGAGTGATCGATCTCTCGAGTCTACACACACACACCCTAGTCGATCAATTTTTCCCCCTTTTCCTACCTGCGATAACAAAGAGCGCGCCAAAATGAACTTGCCTTGTACCAGCTTAGAGGGCCGAGCAGACCCCCTTTCTCAAACTCAGACAAGTAGTAGCTGGTCTCCTATTCCCAGTGTCAGTCAAACAGGAGATACATTTAGATCAACAAAAAGAGGCGATGAAAAAGATATATGCAAAATCCGTGGACTTACTGGGTCCTTGATCTCGATATTTTCCAACTGCTTGCCGACCTGCTTGATTTGCTTTTGGAGGACATGCATGCCGACGAATGATTGTTCCTTCAACCTTGCGAATTTTTCCGTGATTGGATCTTCGAGACCCCTCTCGGTATGCAAGTGTAGCAAAAGGATCAAGGCCTTACGATATTCGTTGATCTCGTGGCTGAATTCATCAGACATGAAGTAGAGTTGATACCTAGAAATTTGCCCGTTCGATTTTTAATCAATACGTTGCAGATATCTTACATGGATCCATACGTGAGAGAATCTCTTACCCTAGATGCGGGAGACGCTGCTTGATGATCGCTTCAAAATTCGGAGGCGACTCGCCTGGCTGGCCAGGACGAGAAGGTGGGACACATAACCTGCGGATAGATTTGTAGATTTTAAAAAAGATTGAATCAATCTTACAAGAGACGAAGGAGAGAAAAACCCCTGGTGTGGGTGTACGAGAGGATTCAACCCACGTTATCCAGCATTTAACCCTCTCGGGAAAATATTGAACGAACCGGAAAGTAAGTGCTGAGCCCCTGTGAAGGACAGTCGGGGAACATCAGCGCCCGAGGGTTATGGCTTGAATAATTCAGACCAGACGAAAGATGATTGGCCCGATGGAACGGCCGCTAATTACCAGTCATGTCCAACAACAACGATCTTCTGGTGTATGTTTTCGTGCTCCAAAATCTCCACAAGCGCCTGACAGCTCTTGAGCTTGGTGTATTCTTTGACGTCCGTTGGCTTCGACTGAAAAAAAAAATAGCCTCGTCATAGACGCATCCACCGTAAGCGCCATGCACACATGTGAGACAGATGGATCGGAATATGAAGGGCTTACAGTTCCGCCATACCTATTTTTTTTTCCAAAAAAAAAAAAAAATCGTCACCTCTTTCTGTCCATCATGCGGGATGACATATCGATTTACCCCAATAAATCCGGAGCAATAGTGCGATAGCCCCGACTGACGAGATCGGATATCTGGTATCTCCAGCCGTAAGCCCTGGATATTACGTAGACGGAACATGAGCATTGGTATAGAGATCAGCGTCGCGATGATTTGAAGGGGGAAACGCAAGAAAGAGTATATAACTTGCAAGTCGGGCTGGATGGCAGGATGGAGTAAGAATTCAGTGGATGGTCAGCAAGCGAGAAAAAGGGAGAGAACGCAGCAGAGGACGGACGGACGAAGCCATGTAGCAGCAAGACGACCTCTTGATGAGCAGCAGCAGGACGGCGGGGATGTAAGGACTGGTCGATGTAAGCTATGAGGACAGCAATTTTTAGCACGGCATGGTGGGTTTCATTTCGCAGATATCCTACACCCACAGTATCTATGTCCCGTGCTGGTCTGCACGAATGTCTTGCGAGTGAAGCTTCCTGGGTCTGTGGGGTCGGACGGCTGGCTTCGACTGAACATTACCTCGATCTTGATGGCTATGGTTGGGTGTGGAGGACGAACTCGACTTGAAAATCCCACTCAGAAAAAAAAAAAAAAAACTCATGCTATCATGACTCACAGAAAGGCGTTCTCTTCTTAACACAGGTGAATACGACTCAGCCAGCTGGGCTGCAATCAAGAGACCTTTACCAAGAGTAGACACTAGTCAAAGTGGTCAATCAACTTGAGAAGCACCTTGTCTGAATATCTATAGTCTTATCCTCTTTGTTTTGCATGGTTGATCAACTTTCCCTTGTTAGGTGTTAGGAAGATGGGAGTGGAAGGTGAAGGAAGAATAACTTTCTGTGGGAGAGCTTGAGAGGAGAATGCCATCCTTTGAGCAAGTCACAGTGTGGATAGAAATGCCTTGAATAACGGCTGTTTTTACAAACTAGGGCAATTTTTGAGTTACTTGACAACAAGGTAGAGTTAAACTTGAAAGAACAAAAAAAAAAACAAAAACAAGGGGGACGATTGGAGGAAATGATACGGGCTCATTCCCCAAAGAGCTTTTTGACTCGTTTCAAGACGCTATCCTTCTCCGGATCTGTTGAGAAGGAGAATTATCAGTAAGCAGCTCGGAAAGGTGTGTCAATATGATCTTAAAGGCTGACCATAGGGATGGTCCTTGGATGGTATTTCGAGGAGTGCTGGGAAGGCAGCCTCGTACTTGTCAACAGATGGACGAATCTTATCCGCAACCTGAGAATGCGACAGAAATTGATGAGCCCCACAAGCGTCGCCCGTTGCCCACCCACCAACCAATAAAAATGTACGCTCAAACTAGATCATAGTGTTGACTGACATGTTGGTTGATCAAGACAATGGCTATGTCGTCTCTTTCGGTGGTAAACTCGTCGAACGCTTTCTGGATTTCGGCTACGGAAGTTTCTGTGTCATCATGAAAGAATCCATTGCAAGACAGTCGTTGATCATGAGTAAGTACTGCTGTAAAGAGATAGAGAGGAAGAAGAAGGACTATGCTGACTCGAGTCAACAACCATGAAGTTTTTCTTGTTGGAAGCTGAAGTGACATGACCCTATAGAATGGTAATGTAAGGTGATCAGTTTCCAAGAGCATCATCATGTCGATGCTTGAAAATGAGAAGAAGCAAACGGTTCCGGCGAGCAGTAATCCTGTGATGGAGTCCTAAGTAGCAGTAGACATGACATCTGGGTTCAGTTATATGGCAGACGTGTTTTGATGGATGAATCCCTCAGACACGGGGCCTTGCAAACCTCATCACCTATCGTCGCAATCAGCGTTCGCTTAGCGCCACCAAGTCGTGCGTTGGCCATCTTGATGGAAGCCAAGTTGAAGTGAAGTTTAATATTTGGTGGAGATGGCGGGAAGAAGCCCCCGATCGGGGAGGGGTTCACCCTCCCGGGGATGCTGTGCTGCTCCCCCGGTGATCTTGCCCGGGGTGTATGCGGCGATGAGAGTGACCCCAGATCAAGAATGGTCAACAAGAAGAAAAGACTAACGATTAACATGCCACTACTCAAGAAAATCTCAAAGAAACATCTCAAGGTTGGGGCCAGGACATGGAGACCACCCGATAGGGAACATCTCACTCGATCCAGCTCACAACAACGACAGCAGCACTCTTCCTCTGAGACAGAGAAGCAAGGAACATCAACCATCCATCAAACCGAACCCACTCCCGTAACTCCCTCCCAGCCACCAGTCTCGGAACCATCAGAATTGCCTCCTCAGACTCAGTCCAAAAGCCAAACAGCTAGCTCTTTCAATTCTCTTCCACCCCAACAAGACACACTCAATCAGCGGAACTCAACCTATTCCCAGTCACTTAACGATGCCCATAAATCTTATCGATCACTGCTGTCCTCATCCGAACATATACCCCATTCTACCCACGAACCGGCTCACACTGAGCTCAATTCTCAGTCATACCCCCTTCCTCAACCCGACCTCTCCTCTCATCATGATCATGATATAATGCCCTCCCTCCACGACCCAAGTTCGATATCCCAATTGGGCCCACCGCCACCACGAACTCATGATTATGTCTCTTCCTCTGGGCGCAGCGAGATGGAAAGAGAGAGATTGAAAATCGCAGAGGCTGAAAATCAAGCTGCACTTCTGAGGTCAGAAGCGGCGGCTGCAAATCTAGCCGCCATTCTCAAATCAGAAGAAGCTCAATTGAATAATGAACCATCCCAACACGGAACAGTGACGCTGTCGGATACTGACATCAAGCTCCAACAGGCCCGTGCACAGATAGAAGAATGTGAGAGAAAGCTTCAAGAGATTCGGCAAGAGAAAGAAGCCTTTGAGATGAAGGAGAAGGCGACTGCAATGAGAGAATTAGAACTTCAACAGCTCCTCCAGAAGGAGCGGGAAAAGCACGAGGAAGATATCAAACGTGCACAGGAGGACGCCGATCGAACAGCCCTACAAGTAAAGCAACACGCTGCAGAAGAGCTTCGACGTGAACTTGAGGCGATCCGAAGGGAAGCCGAAGAACAGGAAAAACGGCGCCTTGAGGAACAAGCCGAACAAGCTAGGATCAAGGAGGAACAACTCCAACTGCAATTGGAGCAGGAACGAGAAGAGGAAGAAGCTAAGATACAAGCTGAAATCGAACGTGTAGCTCAAGAAGCTAGAGCCATGGAAGCGGCGGAAGCTCAGAGGCGCAGTAATGAGGAAGCTCAACGCTTGGCTGAACGGGTTTGTCATTTCGCCTCAAGAAAACCGTTTACCAATCGTCTTGACAAACTCAACTTTTCTGTCTTCTTCTTTCTTTTCTGATAGAATGCCAAACTGGCGATAAGAGGTTTATTTGAAGAGTAAGTAAACACTTTTTTTTGTGTGTAGGTATTCAAATAATTCATAAAATTGATCTTTTGCCGGATTCAGGAAGGAACGTGCTATGCGAAACGTCCGGCACCACCCATGTCGAAGGATAGTCGATCAGATCAGGTCAATGCCCCAAATCCACCCAGTCTCCTATGCCCACATTTATTCATCGCCATTACTGGGAGGTTATTCACTACCGCAAGCTCCGCCAACTCCCCATCTCGTACCCGAACAAGTTAGGAAAGCAGCCCAGGCCATTCAACGGATGCGAGAAAGCGAGAGGAGAAAAGCTCAACTGGAGCATGACCTTGCTTTGCAGCACGAACAAGCAAGACTCTGGGAAGAGCAACAACATCGTGATGCTGAGCATCGGGAATCCCACCGCTCAGTCGACAGGCGAGATGGATTGTCAAACGTGGATGAACGACTGTCTCGATCAACTAGGTCCCACCATATCGATCAACCTGATCACAATTCAGACTACGCATCTCACGCCGCTCAGTCCAGTCACAAAGAATACTCGAAAGACTTGCACCAACCTTCATGGACGGGCTCAGTTGATCGACGAGATGTACCGTCTAATGCGCACACAAGGCCTTCCCGTTCCGCCCGAACTTCTCATCTCAATACCCCTATCCACACACCAGACCAGAAATCTCAAGCCGTACAGCCAGTTCTCAACGACAACTCACCCAACCATACGCACCATCGGCAAAGAGCGCATTCGGTGGGTAGACGAGATGGATTGTCTCATGTAGATACACGAATCACACAATCCGCCAGGCCTGCCCATCTTGATTATTCAGCTCCAATGTCAGACCTTGGATCTCAAGCTCCACAGGTAGATAATAACTCCAGCTTAACTCAACCACCTACTAGCGAACTTTCTCTCCTTTCTCGTGTCAAAGTAGAACTTGAGCAGAGAGAACGAGAACACAGAAAAATTGAAGACAATATGATGGCCAAAGTCTTGGCTGCTTACGATCAAGCGATAGCGAAAGCGGAAGCCCAAGCCCCACCACCGCAAGACCGTGATCAGGCCGTTTCACAAGAAGACAGAATCGTAGGACCTTCCTCTCACCCCTTTGAACAAGCGGAGAGCCCAACGCTTGCAGCAAAGCGGAGAGCGGCTGAAATCGCAGCACACTTCAACTCAACCAGAAGACGCAAGACGTCTATGCCACATACTGCCCGCCATCCCCGAGTCACTTCACACCTCCATCAACGCTTCAACTCAACCGAAACAGCATCAGTGGCACCCTCTGGAACGATTAGCGAGCCCGAGTCTGCTCTTGATCATGTGGTTGACCCTGCTGGTAGTGTACTCAAAGATATCGAAAGCTCCTGCATGCTCCCGGTAGAGCATTCTTCTCCAATTTCTTATTTGGAGAACCATCCTCGGGGACGTCTTCTCAAACTGAAAGGCGATCAGCTAGCTCGCGATGCTCTGGATGTCATTGCTAAGGATGTATGCTTATTCGCTCTCTCTCAAGTAGCCCATGTTTTCTTATTGACAACGTGACTCAACTTTCCCCCTTCTTATTAGCTTGGTGCAGTAGGCCTCCGCGATATTCGCCTCCGAGATCCCGTTGTGGTGGACGCTTCCCGTGTCAACTTTTCAGCTCAGGGCATTGGTCAGTAGATCTTCTGCACGTTTCTTTGTTTGTTTGCGGGGATATTGAAATTGATAAGCATGGCGACTGCCTGCTTGCAGCTGTCATTCCCACTAATCGTTCATCTGCTGGAGGAGATTATTTGGATGACTGCAACCTAAACGTACGCCGTACGCCCAGACAACCATATCATGACCCTGGAGATCCTTCTCATGAACCCTCACCAGCCCATCCCGATCACCGGGTGCAACATACCCCAGCCTTATCAAATAAGAGTGAACCATTCGACAACTCGGAGCCTCTGCCAGCTTCACCGCCGCCCCATCAGCCTTCCAAAAATGTTGACGCCTCTGTCTTCTCCAAGCGGACTGAGTCTCAGAAACCCAAAGGGGTTGAAAGGAAAACGCAAACGTTGGTCGGGCCTAGTGCGTATGGCCAATCGCATCGCTCAGCTACCCACGCACATTTTAATGACGATAATCCTCAACATAAAGCAGCTGATTTATCTGCCAACCATCGTGGCCGCTCTTCCCCTAGAGTGCTGGAGGAAGAAAAGTACTTTGATGGCTTCGCTGTCTCTGAAAAAGCTGCCGAGTTGCCACTGCCTCCTAGATTTGTAACACCTAAAGTGACCCTTCAGTCTCCTTCTGATACTACTTCGCCCAGCAATGGAGATCATAATTCATTCTACGCCACACCGAAACCTGTGGGCACTTCTTCTACGTCTCATGAGTGCTCTTCTCCTACGAAACAATCCACTTCCCAAATCAAATCATCTAGCATTCAGCATGAAGCTCAGGACGTGTCACATCATGAAAAACATCAAATTAATGCTTCACCCCAAGGAAAGGCGCCTCTCGAACCCTCCCCTACCGCACCTCCAGTACAGGATCAATCACCTATTCCGACAGACATCGGATCGACTTCGCGGGTGACAAATACCGAAAGCTTCAAACCAAGCAGATCTTACGCAAGTGCAACGAACTCGCCCATTTTTCGAGTGCCACCGTCTCCACAAGTGAAGACTCGTTCTTCTCATATCAACGGCTCCCCCACCACCCCTCGTCAGTCGACATTCATGCCGACCACTTCATCCCTTCCTGAATGTGACTTATCGAAGAGGACCCAGAGATCAGCGTCACGAAACTCGTGGATCTCTCATCCTGATAAATCATCCCCGACCTCATCAACAGGGTCACCTACAACTTCGACCTCGCTCATACATGAGGGAACGTCAGAGGCCGGCCGGACATTCAACTATCAGTCGCACGGCTTACCCCGCATTACTTATCGTGACAGTCCATCGGCGAACAAACGGTCCTCATCACGAGCTCCATTGTCAAATGTCCATCACGGCAAGTCTGATTCAACTGATACAATCCGATGCAAAAACTCTGTGATGGTAGACGGCGTGACTGAAAGCCGCATCCAGGTTCCTTTATTAACCGAGAGCAGGGAAAAATCACACAGCGCCCTGTCGAACGACCCTCAAAGCCCTGGGCGCGCGGAGGGAGGAATAGAGTATACTGACTGCCTATACTCCTCGCCGGCTACAATCCTCCAAGATAATAATAATGTGACGCCTCACCTCCCTGATTTAAGTGGGCAGCAGACCGGCACAAAAGCCCTCCCTGTGGTGTCTCCCCAAGAGCCTGGTGTCCGCTCCTCGACACAAGCTGACGATTCTGAGAGCCATGTCAAAAGTATTCAGGCTTCGGTTAACGCCGCAATGGCATCTGTCGAGCAGAAGGTGAAGGGGATCGTGCCACAGGTTTCTGAATCAGTGCGCGCACTCGATCAGCCTCTCCAGCTGAAAGAAAAGTCGAATGATGACGTGGCTACATCGTGCAAGACCCCCATACCGGCCATCAGACTGTGGAGTCCACGAGAAAATAATGACTATGGCTCGGCTGCCCAGGGACAACGGAGATTTGATTCAGGGGAGAGCGCAGCACCGACATGTCAAACCCCGGGCCAGGTCCCTTTGACTCTCAAAACGCCGTGCGAGAGGCCTTTGCCGCCACCGACACCACGGGAGTACCCTTTACCAGATTCGCCACATCTGTACGAGTGGGAGCGTAGCCGTCGGACTCGCTCGGAAGACCTGAAGAACCTGGCCTCCATCTTGAGACCGTTCCCGGAGCGCTCAGCCACTTTATCCTCTTCCTCCTCCTCCTCTTCTTCTGCTTACCCTTGGCGCGATAAGGAACACTGCCCCAGAAGACTCTCACGCGTGTGGAACGGCGAGGAATGGGACGCTATCCATGATGACCTCGTCCAGCTCGCTAAACCTATCACACCCGTGCCTTTCCATACCTGTCGTTACCACCCTCATCTTCCCCTACAATCATCTACCCTCAGAGAAGAAATTAACTCTTGTTCGTCTTTTTTCCCTCCTGCTCTTTTATCTGTTGATTTTTTTACAGCGAGTAAGGAATCGCATGAATGTGACAAGTCGTGTTTTTGTTTTGAACTGACTTTTTTTTTGGTTATTTCTTTAGTGCCTCTGATTGAGCTGGATGACGTGCCTCCCAATTAATGCAACATACACACACACACACTTCTGTGTCGAAACAAACCCATAATGAAACGGAAACGGAAAACTCATCTCGAGAAGCGACATTCATCTTCTTGCACACTCATACATGTATACTTCGCATCACCAGAGGAAGCCACACTAAATCACAAATGCCCTGGCAAGTGGGATATGTGCACTCGAATAGATAGATATATATTTAATACCTCTTTGATGTTTTTTTTTTTCTTGTAAAAAAAAGATCGTGCATTGGTTTCTTGCATATACAACAAATCGTCATATACTTGTCAACATTTCTCTCCTCTCAACATTTCTTTGTTTCTTTTGTATATTTTTCTTGTTGCTATCTATCTATCGGATTACTAATATATATATCATTTAACTTATGCATGTATCTTGTATACCCTCAGTCACTGTCCTTCTTTAATCCTGCCCTCCTTCTTTTTGTCTTGTGTTGTTTTTTTGTTGGAGATGGTGGAGGTTCAGTTCATCTTGGGTTCTCTGGGGCTTCTCTTGCAGTGGTGGTTTTATTTTGGATCTTCTGGATATACATACACATTAGGGGATTTCAAATTTACCCCAGGAGCGCGCGCAGTTCCGGAATCCCAGGAAAGAAGTATCCCCTGGAACGTCTTCTGCGCTCCTGCCTAGCAAAAGCCTCCAGGACCTAAGGCATAATCCCGGGGTTCGGGACGGGGCGTCGGACGCGGCCCGTTGCCCGGTCACTGATGCTACCCGGGTAGCCCTGTGTAGCCGGGGTTTATTTTATTTTATTTTTTGGTTAGAACCTTGAAATTTCTCCTATCCCCGATCCATATATAGCTACATATAGTCACATAGCATGAAGAGGAAGCACCCAGAAACCCCCAACAACACCTCCGCCACCAATCCCACCTCCCCAAATCAACCTATCGAAATTGAAGAAATCGAAATCAACGATCTAAAAGAAATTTCAGCTCCAACAAACGGAGCTGGGTCTGGAACCACCTGAAGGAAGAGGACGGTGTTGTTATCTGCCAGGTCGTTACAAAATCCGGCGAAATCTGCGGCAAAAACCTCAAAAAGGACAACAGCTGTAGCACAAAGAACTTGCATGGCCATCTACTACAAATACATTGCCTAGCGGACCCACACCTCACCAAGAAGACAAAAATGAATCATATTGACATGCAGAAATGGAGCAAATCGGGATCTAAGCAAGCAAAGGTATGTATTTTCTTTACGATATTTATATTATTTCGATTTGGGCTAAAATTAAAAACTTGCGGCATGAATTGAACAACGAAACACTCAAAACTGCCTTGGTGTATATGATTGCCGACTGCGACCTACCGTTTGCGATTGTTGATTGGAAATCTTTCCAAGAACTTGTTCGGCTCATCAACGAGGGGGCCACGCCCCTGGTCAACACCACCAACCAGGCATCCATCCAGAATAATGCGTCCCGAATGCACCTATCATCCGAGAAAACAATTCAGGCTGATTACCTGTCAAAGCAAATCTCAATCTCATTCACCTAAGACGCCTGGTTGGCCCCAAACGTTACTGCCTTTATGGCAGTAACTGCACACTTCATCGACGATAAATACAACATGTGGGACTTGACTATTGCTGTCCCACACATTGAAGGTACGCTTTCAACTTATTTTTAGATGTTCGTAGAATTTTGATTCTTTTTTGGGTTGCTTTTATCACAGGATGCCATGATGGCAAAAATTTTGCCACACTCTTTTACGAGACATGAAAAAAATACTCAATCATCACTAAGTTACATACCATTACGGCCGATAGCGCAAGCATGAACACAAAGATGGCCAGAGAGCTCGAGTATCAGATCCCCCAATTCACAAGCGCAACCCAGATCCTGGGTTGTAGTTGCCCATGTGATCAATCTAGCCGCCAAGATTGGGATAGCTTCCCTCGTGACCATTAACGACGTGCAAGAAGATGAGGAAGAGGGTTCAACGGCAACAATCGACCCCAGCCTCAATCTCATGATTGATCCAGCCACTTTACCACTCAATGCAAAAACAATTATGAAACGAGTCCATGGATTATCGATGTGGGTTAGATTCTCAGCCAGCCGACATGAACGTTTTGCAACTGCAGTTTAACATGCCAGCTTAACCTTCACGCCAAAAAAGTTAAATGCCTCAAGATAGATGTCTCAACTCGATGGAACTCTACATTTTCAATGTTTCAACGAGCCCTCTTGCTAGAAGCCTCTTGTACGCACTTTTGCCAACATAATTTGGAAACAAGCGCCTTTCTTTTGTCACCCCAAGAGTGGGCATTGGCTCGTGATATCATGAAGCTTGTTGAACCTCTCAGCAAAGCGACCGACATTCTTTGCACTTCAAAGTACCCCACGCTCAATAGTGTCCTTCCTGTCTACTTAGTCTTGATCCAGCATCTACACACGGCTCGTCAAGGAATTCATGTACATTATCTCATCACGCCTGCCAACGCGATGATTGAAAAGATCAACCAATACTTGGGCAACAATGAAGAAGCCCGCATACTTCTGCGCCATGATTCTAGACCCGAAGTTCAAGAAAATCTTCTGGAGAAACCATCAAAGCTTTATTCTTGATCACTAACACATCACTGAAGATGAGATCACCTCGATATTCAACAAAGACGCTCAGGACTTCTACGATAACTTGCCCAACGAGCAAAAGAGCCATCTCAACTGTTCCAGAACCTCAACTGCTTCGACATCAAACACCAAGAGTTATTTTTTGAGTGTGTTATATCAACCTGCCCCCAACGTTGGGGGCATCCAACAAGAAATAAGTGGCTCCTTAAAGGCCGAGGCAGTCAAAGTCCTATCATACTGGGCAAGTCGCCAAAAAACTTACCCAACCCTTGCGCTGATGGTACGTCGTTACCTCTCAATCCCGGTGACAAGTGCATCATCAGAAAGGGTGTTTTCAGGAGGCCGTCGAATTGTGTCCTGGCAACGTTCTGCTCTAAAGCCTCAAACTATTGAGCAGCTTCTCTGCCTGAAGAACTGGTTCCAGGCTTTTGATGGCCCATTCTGATTTTTTTTATTACGATTGAATGATAACTTGTTGCCGCCTGCAGCTCACTTAGTGATATAAATCAATATGAATGTTTTGTTTTTTTTTTCTCTTGAGGCTGCTCTGCTCAAAATATATGGTTCAAAAAATAAAACACCAACTAAATGAAGAAATGAAAGAGATACGTGTTACATTTCTGATTCAGGATACACAATCGTTGCTGAAACTTGGAGCCTCACATACCCCGGGGCTTCGGGGTATTGTACACAGCCGTCCCTGTTGAGATCGAAAAACGAGAAAAAACCCTTCTGTTCTCTTCCATACTGACAAAACTGGCTAAGCTATATACATGCTGAGATAAAAACCTAGAACATTCT
>LAVV01004754.1:0-16449 GCA_001263375.1 Puccinia sorghi
CTATTGCAATTAAAATATAATTTAAAGAAAAGTTGGATGAGCAAAAGATAAATGAGATTTATTTTGCAGGTGAAATGAAGATCTGACTTATTCATATTGGAAGGATGATAACAGCTTGACTTGTGCAACACATCAGGTTTATTTTTTGAGTTTGAAATCAACAAAGTTACAAAAAACTTCATCCTGAGTTCAACCTGACTATTAATGTACTTCAGACCAACATCCCAGAAGTTACCAACAGGTTATTCAAGAAATTTATGGGGAAGCACTTGCATGCAAGTGCCATGGAAACAGCCGTGGTGAACTGGGGATCATTTCCAATGGATGGTGCTGACCAAGGAAATGAACCCTTGGTTTAATCTGAAACCAAGGTTTAATTCCTCGGTGGACTCCCGGCAAGGTTTCATTGCCCTATGTCAGCCAATGATACATTTCCATTGGTTGAGCGGGGTTGCAAGATAACCTTGGGCATCCTTGCCACAAGTTTCAATTGGGGGCCTAATCCCTTGCCTGCATTGCATTGGTTCAAACAGAGGCCCGTTTAAATTGTGTGCCTTCTACCTTGGCCATTACAAATTCAAAAAACAAAACACCCCACAGTTCTTTTTACTCCAAGCTTTATCAAGCTGATGAAGCAGATAATCACAGAGCACCAGACACATTTGAGACCAAACTCTTTTGGTACTTAAAGCAGTATTTTGAGCCCAATTGGACCCACATGCCTGAATACTGGTGCAACCAACAACACAACTTCCCTACCTCATCAATGATGGCTCACTGCTTCTTATAAATTATGGCAACCAGCACAGCATCTGAATGTGTATTCTGTAAGGGGCTGCTTGATATCTCTTGGCAGTACTCCTGACTTGCGCCGGGTAGTGTTGAAGAGCTTCTGTGCCTGAAGGAGTGGCACAACAATCTCTCCATTTCCTAGTTCTTTTATTCTTCTCCAATATCCACTCGCACCCGGGGGGGTACCCCCCCCCCCGGGGAAAACACTCGGGTGGTGCCATGTGGGGCACAGCCTTAGTTCTGTAACTAGCCATTTGGGAGTGCAATTGCTGGGGCACCACAATGGCAGGTCAGAACCTTGTCAACTTTGGTTTTTGTAATCAAGCATCCTTCACATGTTTTAGCCTTGGTCAAGTTGGGACAGTGGTTGAGCTGATCCTTCTTGGCAAGTCTAGTTTTTGCCACTAATTGGTAGGCTTGATTTTATTGGTAAAGAAGATTAGAACTCAGAGAACTTTGGGTTGAAGTGTGGTTGAGAGAGATGCGGTGTAGCACAGCAGCTAAGTTAAGGGATTTTTGCAGTTTTTGCCCTCCAAAACTTCCATGGCAGATCTGCGCTCTGCTTTTTGAGATACAAACTCATCATTGGCACCATTTTGTAGCTGACGCATCCCAGCTTCCTCCGTCTTTATTTGGCGCTGCGTCACCTCAACGGCATGGCGCAGGGGTGGCATATGTACAAGGAGAGGGAATATTACAAATCTACAGGGTAAAATTCCATACCTTCCAATCGATAAAGCGAACATCTACACTCTACTTTGTCCAGGAATACATCACATGTATTACAATTTTCAGCTCAACACTGGCCGGCTTTGGGTCCAAGCCATGATGTACGGGTTGCATGCACGGGCACATAAAACTCTGTTATTTTCTGTTATCATGAGGAAACGTTAATGAGTATCCATCAGCCGAGAAAATTGCGTTCATGCGATAAGGGTCCCCCCGGGAGGCTCCCGCGGGTCCCCCCAGAAAGCAAACACACACGATGATGTGCTCGTCTTCGATGAAACTGGCTTCGCATTTGTACCACCGTCCACAAGAGCCGATATATTTATCGACCAAGATAAGTGCACGTAGTAGTCCAGGCGCAAGAGACACAATTTAAAGCCACAAACAAAAGATGGATGTGGTCATCAGAGCTGTGAAAAGATTACACTGGCAGCAGGCGGCGCCTTTACTCCCTATACAAGAAACAGCACCCGGTTTGATATACCGATATGCAGCCTTTCTCGTCGTGGAGACCCTTCCCACAGTCCAAGTATTTGACGGTCTAGTCGGGCATAATCTGTCTTGTCAGAAATGAGCGATTGGGTTGTAATGATTTATATTCGCTGGTGCGGTGAGTGTAACTGTGCGACATAAAAATGCATTCTGAATATTGTCGATAAGCAGCCGGGCTTGGAGGCCGGTGGTCTCGATCTCTTATCGCTCATATCGCGAGACATCCTTGCAGCTCCGGTGATGGGGCTTTCAGGAGGAATCTTAGTAGTGCGTCGCGAAGGCAGCTCGACATTTTACGATCATCCAACAACTGCCAATCGTTAGTCCGGTTCACATAGGGCCTTCGTCAGCAAGGTCCGATTAAGGTTTGTCCCCTCGCGCCGGCCAATTTGGTTGGGAAACCTTGCTGACGTATAACTTCAGAAGGGATAAATTTATCCTATGTGAACCGGGCTTTTCGTTGGTTGCAGAGCTTGCCAGTCGTACAAGCCGCTTAGTCAATAAATACTTTTGGTTGTCGTTCTGCGGGAGTTGGGGATGATCAGCGTCCCATGAGAAAGTACAAGAAAGATATCCAAATCTTGTAAACTACAACTGGGACAGTTGCTGATTAATGTTGCGACTGAGATGGTGACTCTCTATGAATGGTCACTTCGCAGCCTTGATGTATTTTTTCAGTACTGGTATAACTGAGCCGTATATATATTTTAAATTTTATGAATGGGTGGCTACAAAATGTGTACAATAGAAAGTTTGATTACCAACCTCTGGAATTGGATTACTTCCTGACGATGGAAAGCCGTGCTTGTCAAAGAATTTTGGATTGTATGAACTGTGCTCTATTGCCGAATTTAAACTTCAGATCTGAAGCCTCTATAAGGTGATGTCTTCTGGGGCTCAACCCTGTTCAAGGTTCCAGGAGGTATTTCCCTTGGTTTCATCATACATACATTAGCACATCAGAACCGGCTCGTTGGGTTTCTGGCATCCGTCGGGATGTTGCTTCTCTCAAGAATCACGGAATCAGGCCGGATTGAGGAAGATGCAAGGGAGAATGGATACGGAGAACAAAGAAGCTTGAAAGTGAAATATTCAGAAAATCTAATTCGTCCATAATCTCTCAACTCCTTGCAGACTTTTCCAGGCTGCGGACTAATCATCATCACCGTCTTCATCATCCACCCCTCACAAAATAGAATCTCGGCAAATATCATACTATATATATTTGTATCCCTTCCTATGAGGAGCCCACATTATTTCCATCCAACCTTCACCATCATAAAAAATTGAAAATTAGCATAATCTTCATCCGTCCCTAGCTATACTAGCTACGTCCTTCTGTCGATACATTCATTCCTTTGTTTCTTCACTCCTTTGGCATCTTGAAGGATGTTTTCTTATCATCATCCTTCGCATCAAACTCAACCAAGACAACCAAAAGCTCTTCAACATCAATCCACTCCCACCAAGAACGCGCCTCCCAATTCATCATCCACAACTCAGAATGCTCGTCAGCAAACCGGCCATACACCAACTTGTGCCAACTGTGGAACTCAGGTAAGTCTCATCACAAATTTAACTTTTGGAAAAAAAAATATGTAGGGAAACTCATCACGTAATAATTTAATAGACTACTCCCCTGTGGCGAAGGAACCAGTCCGGCGCAACCCTCTGCAATGCTTGTGCCCTCTTCCAGAAGATGAAGGGTCGACCCAGGCCCATCTCACTGAAGACTAATGTCATCAAGCCGCGTAACAGGGTCAAGGCTATTGACAGGATCCCACTCGCTCAGCTTAACCCACAGCAATCTCAGAAAACTAACCGCGCCTGCACCAGTGGCAGCAGTACTATCAGCACCCCATGTAGTACTCCCCTCCGTCGAAATCACACCTTCCTACCTCAACAACAACCCAACCTCATACAACTGGCGACTTCCTCCCCTAACAACTCATCTCACACATTGCCAAAATCCCATTCCCTCCCTTTAAACCATACCTCCAACAATCCTCGTCATCCTAAGCCATCTTCATCATCCAGACACTCTTCTACTCCTTTCCGCTCCATCTCTTATCCAGCCGCGGATAATCGTCTCTCTATTTCCCACCCTCATCAAGTCGCCTATCAATCTGAGTTGTCCTATGCCCCACCCACACCGATCAGATCTGCACGCAAGAGTTTGCCCGGTGGCCCGGACCCTCCTTCGCTATGCCCAAATCCATCAGTCCCCTCCAAGCGCAGGAAACATGCCGTCCAGAGTACAAGCGGCACACCTCTCCTAGGCTCTCCCGACCTGATCAGTACAAACCTTGCTGGCCACATTTCCAACCGCCTTAAACCCGCCGACAGTCCGGACACTTCGCCCCCTATCCGTCGCCACTCTTTCCTCTCCGACCATTCCCAATCCTTAACTTCGAGCAAGGATCGACTCTGCCAAAGGCAAGAGGAAGCCCCTAGCTCGGCCCGAGTCGAGCGTTTTGGTCTTACCCCAATCAAGCTTCCTCCATTGTCAGAATTGACGCGACACTTGAGGGAGCTGACCGGCCCGCAGCCTTCCCCTCGGGAGCCAGGGCCCCCGACGTCATTCGAGGCTAGTGCCAGGGAGGCGCGACTGCATTCGCCGGTTTCGCCTGCCGGGGCCCACGGCCGTATGGTCGTGGCCGCGGGACGCGCTTTGTCGGTGCATTCGTCTCTGTCCGACTCGGACCACTCCATCCTTTCCCCCAGTCAGCTCGCCACCCCGCCGGACACTCATACCTTTCGACCCCGGTTGCCACTCACCCCGCCCGTCTACCTTGGTACGCGTCCCATCCTCCCAAACCACTTCCTCCCCAACTCCCAACCGCCCTCGTCTTCCCTCGTCGACTCGTCTCTCCCTCTATCCTCTCCTCCTCCTCCCCACACCATTGAGCAACAACAGCCTTCCCACCACAACTTCTTTTCCCCAGCCAACGAAGTCTGTTTTCTCAAGAAACGCATCATGGAATTAGAAATAATGAATGGTCGTATGGTCTCGAGGCTCGGCCAGCTTGAAGCTGCGCCTAATTCTCCACCCCAACCCCCTCATTTTCCTCATCGTCCGGAGTCATCTTCTCATCATGTCCAAGAAGAACATGATGATGACCAAGACATGCTTGACATGAGCCTGTAGAAACCTCGCTCTCATTATCATCTATCTTCTTTTCATCATCGTTCTTTTCCCACCCGTTTTCGTTCAATGTTCGTGGATTAGTTCGGATTTATTTGGATGGTTTTTTTTGCTCTTGCAATCCGTCCCCATCGTCACACATTCATGAACCCTCTCCATTCCCCCAAACCAAATTAAATAACAATGAAACATAATATAAAACCAAAGAAAATAGTATAATGTTGGAAATTTTGTTCTCCGGATTTATTCCTTTTTTTTTTTTCTCGTTTTTTTGTTACCTCTTTTTACCATCACCATTACCCAGGATATAACCTTCAGCGGTATATGTATACGTGTAAATACTACAACAACAACATCATCATCATCCACAAAAAAAAAGGAAAAGAAGATGCGATTTTTTTTTGTTGATCCATTCCATCCGACACGCTTGGTTTTCTGTTTGTTTTCTTTCTTTTTTTTTCAAGTTGTATCATTTACTATAGATATTTCCCCTTTCTTTTTCCAACCCTTTCGTCTGACTAGTTGGCCTGTCTTGCTACGTCTTCGTTGTTACTGTCGTTTTCGTTTTTATTTTATCTTTTGGGTCTTGTTTCTTTCTCACGTCTGCTCCACTTGGCCGTCCATCCCCTGAACTTACTCCCTTCCCGATAATCACACCTCCTGTTCTTCACCAGGTACTTCTTCCCCAGCCGTTGTGCTCCACTTAGACATCTCAACATGCATAAGACGTCTGTTCTTTTTTCTTCTCCCTCGTCGGATGTTTGTGGGAGTTTTCGAGTCAGTCCTAGAGGTTGCCGGTTGCCTGGTTGCTCTTGTTCCCGGCGCGCGGGGTTAGATACATATTTCCGCCCGGCCTACCTCCATGTGTACTTCGGTCATGCTGGACATGAATACATATTATCTGATTAGTTCAGTCACGTTGAGCGGTTCTCTCTCCCTTTTCTGTTTCTTGACATATGTACCGTTCATTAACGTGTGAGATTTGTGCGCTGCAGATAGTTGCATATATTCGAAAGCCATACAGAGGGAGGTAGAATATAAAAAGCCATGTTTTTTCCCGCTAGATATAAGCACTGCATACTGTTCCAGCAAAGCAAGCCATTTTTCTGCCTTGCTTGTTTATTACTTGTGAACAAACATGACCCCTGCAGTATTCAGCTTGCATGCAATGAAAAAAAATGTATTTCCTACCATTAATTTTCTCTAATTTACAATCCAAAAAAAACCCTAAAAATTCTCTTTCACAGCTCATACAGTTGCCCCTATAAATCACCAATGAGTCTGAGGGGGGCTACTGGATTGAGGTTTTATAATGCTGTGCATGGGTTAGATTTTGTTTATTTATTTTTTCTCTTATTTTTTCTCTTATTTTTTCTCTTATTTTTTCTCTTATTTTTTTCTTTTTGCTTTATTTTTTTTCCACTTTTTATAGTTTTATTAATTTTTCTAATTTTTTATGATTTTCTTATTTTTCTTTGATGGGGTTGATTATGTTTTGTGATACTTGTTGATTTCCTTCTCTCTTTCCTGTTCTTTCCTTGCTCAGAGAAAAACTCCTTTGTAAAATCAGGCTCTATGCTTAAACCTCTCATCTTAATTTTACTCTTTCTCAATTAGGGGGTATCAAATATGACCAAATCTACAATTATGTAATTGACGGGTTTTCAAAAATCCACCCTTTTTAAAACATGTTTGTTCTTCACCAATAACCTCTTAGGACCCATTAATGAAGAAATTTGTTTTTGAATAACTGACTGGTTTCTAATTGTGGATTTGTTAGATTTGCTACTGTTAATTACATAATTGTAGATTTGGTCACTCCCCATCCTAATAGCTGCACCCTTGATTTCGGCCCCCAATCTCCGTGCCCAAACCGCGACAACACCCATTCCATGACCAGCTAGCCTACATCCATCCACACTTCTGCCAATCAAAATACTCATGTCCAATTCCCCCAACAGATGAAGACAATAATACGTCCAATGAGACAGGTTGTGACCCAGGTGATCATCATGTGAGTGATTAATTCCAATAATTCATCATTTTATAACAATATCTCACCTTGAATGTTTGTTTTCCCAACAATAGGGAAAGCACATGAAAATATCGATTAAGTTCCAACTATTTGCTCCCGCTAAGTCCCAGCAAAAGAAATCACACTCAAAGAAAAAAATGTGGGGTGCTGTGAACTCCAGTCATGCGGTTCCCATCTTGGTGACGGTTGACATGAAACCGTTTGAGGAATTCAAATCCCTCGTGATTTCCGCAGGCAATGATCACCTCACCAGAGTGGGGAGCGTGATTAAGAAAGGTCTTAAGGCCGGGCCACAGACAATATTCTGGTATGCAACCATTCCTCGGTGTCCCAGCTTTGCAAAGAAGGATTTGCGCAACATTTTTGTGGTGTTTGAGTACCACCACTGGCTTGATGCTGCATGTGAGGTCAGCCAATCGGAAATCAAGTTAAATCTGAAAATGGAGAATCCTGCCAAGCTTGGAAAACATGCCGTGATGGAGGACATGCTTGTGGCTCACTTGGGGATGAATATATCAGGAACTCATTTTCCAAACGCAAAGGAAACAAAACCAATTCAGACAGGGAGTCTGAAGATGAGCTTGACACTGATGAGTGGGCTACTGTTAATATTCACATGAAAAAAACTTTACCCCATGCATTTGGTTGATGTCAAGTATGACCACCACCCGCCCATGTTTATTGATCCAGCGGATCCAAATCATTACCTGCTTCTGACCACCACTGCATTTTCTGAATGGGCCAAGGCTTTGGTAAGTGTCAGCCCTAGAGATATTCCAGAGTATCCAAAGGCCTGCATTATAGTATTTTATCAGGACCCTGGAGACCTCCAGTAGAGGTGGGTAATGGAAAAGGTATTCCAAATGGGGAAAAATACCACATGCNTTACATCCATTATCAGGAAGCTGGTAGCAGGTTAGTAACCTGTTCTTTTCTCTTACACTTCATCATAAGTGTTTAAGATTCTAGTTGTTTGTTATCAATCTTTGATTGATATTTATTCTTTGTGTTTGGTAATATTAAAATTACCTTTTTTTTTCGAAGTTATCTATACTTGGCACGCCACTATCAGTGGAGTAGAGCCAGTATATCTGACAGTAAGTCAAAAATCTTCCTTAATGACTTGTTACTCGGATGTCCCGTGTTTCTATTCAGGATTTCAATATTAGACTGAGCATTGGATAGCTTGACCGACAAAAAGGACTTGCCTTTTTTGACGACTTCGAACTTCATGAGAACAATTTTGTCATCACTGAGTTTGACCTTGAAAAGTGTCTGTCCTTTGTTCATAAGACTGGCTGTGAGAGGGCCAGTCCGGACTTCGTCCATCCTGCAACGGAATAGACGCCCCTCAAATATTAGATTTCCAACTAGATAAGGAACATGCAAGCACTCCAGCTTGAGTGGTTTGCCAGATTTGGTTTTCAAATAGACCATCCTGATCCCCGGACTGACAGATGATTTGCCGTCAGCTAACTTGATGTTGCATTTTACTTCTGAGTAGGTGGAGAAATGGTCTCGGTCAGAAACCATGTGATGGGACGCACCACCATCAAGATAAGCAGTACTGGGCTAAAGCTTTCCAGTTTATGCATGCTTGACACAGTGCCAGTCCATAATATGGGCAGAGGAGTCATTGTCAGCAGCTGCTGCTTTCTTTTCCTGGGCCTTTGCTTTAGCTCGTCGTTTTTCCATCTTACCTTTTTTTTCTGGATGAAGTTCAAAGCATTGGGATTCAAGATGATTGGTGTTGGTATTATGTTCTCTGTTTGAACAGCGTGCTTGATTCAAATTTGAATGACAAATAACTGCTTTCATTGTAGATTCTTCACTCTTGACCCAAATGGTTGTGTTGTCACGGTGTTGGTTTTCAAGGAGATCTGTAAGTTTCTCAACTGTTAAAGGTCAATTTTGAATGAGTATTTCTCTAGTATGGACTAGAGAGGATGGAATCTTGTCAAGAATAGATTCACAGAAAAGCTTCTCATGGATTTTGTAATCCTTAGGGATACCGATATGCAAACCAACAGAATTGATACTGCTGATGTGAGAGGTGAGATGAGATATTAATTGATTGATGTCAGTCCCTTGGAATTTGAATGCTAGAAATTCCTTGTATATCTTTGCTTCATTGGCAATTTCCTTAGATTGATAATGACTTTTGAGCTTAATCCACATTGCTCTAGGGTTGTCTTTTGTTTGATTGGTTGCAAATTTCTGGGAGTTAGTGATATCCATGTACTGTTGTAGAACTCCTGAAGTTTTAGTCTTCCTGGATTTGAATGACTTGGCTTCTACCGGATTGGCTGGAGGAATTTCATGAAATGTGATGAATGAGTACAGGTCATGTTGCTTAAGGTCAATCAAGATTTTCCAGAGTCCCTGTTGTAGTTGGACAGGGTTGGAATATTTGGAAGTCTGTTGGTCATCTTGATCTTGTTGTTCAGGTGAGTTGGAGGAGTTAATATGCCACTGGGCTCATAACCTATTGAACTCAAGATCTTTGGTTTTCAAACCAATAATTTAGGCACGACCGGTGACTAAGTAAGACAAAGTGAACCTGAACGAGAAGAAAGGGAATGGAAGAAATGAGAGATGAGAAAGGGGAAACAGGGATGAGAACCATTTGGAGACAGACCTGGATACAACAAGGATGGAGTGAGGAATATAATGAGACACAACACTCAAGGAGTGAAAAGAGGACCCTGGAGACCTCCAGTAGAGGTGGGTAATGGAAAAGGTATTCCAAATGGGGAAAAATACCACATGCATACTCATAAAAAAGGTATATTTTACATTTTTGACGTCCAAAGGTGCTCATGTAGAATGTATTATGAAAGTCTAACCTCAGGGAGGGTAGTTATGAGAAAAGTATACAAACTTGAAAAACTAGAGGCCCACACTAGTTTGGCAGATTGGACAAGCTAGCTTGAGAGAGCTTGAGGTAGTTTCAGGCAGCACCTGGCAGCACTTGTCAGTTTTTTTTGCTTTACCTGTCACTGTGGTGCCCAAGGCTTAATCCTACCAAATGGTCGTCTGCAGAACGCAAAAAAGCATTGGAATTCCAGTAATTCAACATTTTATTCTTCTTCATCTGTTTCACATACTCATCAGCCACTTGATAATAGCTAATTGCAAGTTTGAATTCTTTTTTATAGGACAATGCTGCAGCATTACTGCCAGTGTAATGCACACAAATCCAATAAATTCCTACTTCAAGAGAAAGAATGATGCTGTTCCTGCCATTCCACAAGAGATGCCAATGCCACAATCCAAACGAAATCTTATTGAGTTTCCCTGTCCTGGCTTGAACGACCAGTCTTGGGAGCAACCACGTGCCCAGTTCACAATCCTCAATTGCATAGAAGGCTCCCCCAGCTCTCATCATGGTGCTCCACCACGCCACGAGGTTTGCCATGAAATGTTTGGAACCACTTGCGAAAAAGACCTTACTGAAAGTCAGCTACAATCACTCATCCAATCTCTTGAGTCTCTGTTGACTTGGTACATCAAGAGGCACCACATTACTAGTGGCATATACTCCTCCAAGTGCAAACACTTTGTTTGTTTTTATAACGGTCCTGGGAAAAAACAGAAAGTGTGCCAAGAATGCGAAAAACTGAAGCAGAATTCTTCACTCCTCAAGGCAATCAACACACGCTATGCCTCTGGTGAAAATGTGAAGTTCATCCCTAATACATTGATGAAGCGCGACCTTCTACACTCCAAGATGCTCCTCCATGAAGAACTCCGAGTACTTGGC
Organism: Puccinia sorghi; assembly: GCA_001263375.1. Classification (NCBI taxonomy): domain Eukaryota; kingdom Fungi; phylum Basidiomycota; class Pucciniomycetes; order Pucciniales; family Pucciniaceae; genus Puccinia; species Puccinia sorghi. Next base: position 10,957 of record LAVV01004754.1, read on the forward strand.
CACTCTCTTGAAAAACAGTCAAAATCCGGTGACATCGAGTTCTGGGACCACCTTGCAATTCAGGCCAAAAGAGGCTTCTTCAACAACATGGAATGTTTTGAGGGCCTAGTCAAGGCTGTAGCCACTCGGACCAAGCGTGAACTACAAGGAAAGTCAACAAACGGCTACAAGTTTGAAGCACAATTCAACAGCTTCTTGACTACAATGGCAGCAATGAGCCCAACTGCAGCAAAATATTTCCGGGACAACTTGGCAGGACAATCACTTTGTGGTATGCGGGAAGCTTGTCAAAGAGAAGGTGGCCAGCTTGAAGATGGGATTGTCATTGAAAACTTTGAACGCGTAGCTATATACATTTCTCAACTCAGCTATGAAGGACCTGTTGCACTTGCATCCGACCAAACTGTATGTGTCAAATCTCTCCGCTCACACAATGAACATCTGGTTGGCGCTCAGGGAGGAGACATACCCTTTTCAAGCATGGAAGAGCTGGCTAACCTGGTATAGAGATTACATCAAAGGATAAGCTATGCAGTAAGGCAAGTGAACTCTCAAATTTCATGAATTATAATTTTGAACTGATTCTGATTTATAAAACTTGAAGGTGCGAGTCTACACTGTCCAAGTCCCCTTGCCAAAGCTGCCTTCATTTGTGGTGGCTTTGGTTGCGAGTTACGATTCCGAAACTGCTGAAGATATACATGCTAGCCACTGTGCTGTCCTTGATTATTGCTTTCAAGTCAACATGCCGGTCATCTCATTAGGATCCGATGGAGCTGCTAACAAGGTTTCAGCTCTCCACCTTCTTGGAGGATTGACCAATAAGTTCCTTTGCTTCAACAAGGCCGATTGCAATGTCTCTATTCAAGTTCCACTTGTTGGCCCCCAATCACGCCCGGTTGTTTGTGTTCAAGACCCAAAGCATGCACGCAAAACAGCTGCTAATCAGCTTCTCTCAGGTGCCCGGTTAATGGCCTTTGGACGTTTCTACCTCAACATATCTCACCTTGCTTCACTCCTTGACAATTCCCTTTCTCCTCTTTATGTCAAGGATGTTCTCAATTGCGACAAGCAAGATGACGGCTGAGCCTATCGAACTTTCAATGCCGACACACTGAACAGTGCACTTTCTTCTCCCAAGTGTACCGGGCTAGCCATATATCTCTTCCTTCTTGGTGAGCTAAGTGACTCTTGGCTCAGTCATTCAATGTGTCACCTAGACCGACTCCGATCAGCGTGGACCACCATTTTCTTTTTGCGAATTTGGCATAAATCACTACAAGATTCCAATTCTCCTCTCATGTCCATCCACAAGAATGGCATATCTCATCAAAGCTATCAGATATTTGAATTTTTGGGTAATTCCCTACTAGGATTGATCATTTCCCATCGACATTATTATTCAAAAGTACCTCTCCTCCCTTGGAAACATGGGACCAAAGCCTGTGAACATATTTTTGGCTGGATGCAAGTGAGTATGCCCCACTTTACGGTCCTTGATGCTTGGCAGATGCTTCCCAAGGTCTTTGCAGTTGTTAGAAACATCATGAGTGGTCACTTGAAAGCATTCAAGAACAAACATGTCCGTTCAGGCAAGTCATGTTGGTTTCTTTTTTCAATGTAGGCTAGCTGATACTCATAATGCATTGACAAAAGGCTACAAGTACAATTACCAAAACGAATCAACTTTAGACAGCTACAGACACCTTTCCGATTTTCCTACAAACCTCGAGATAACCCATGAAATCTCAATAGCTGAATCTCAAGCTCTTAACTTGGCTTCCTTTGTTGGTATTGAAGGTCATGTTGCTCTTCAGTCTACTGAAGAAAACGAAGGTATGTTATCTTTCTTCAAACATTGATTGGCAAACACTCTGCTAGTCTGAACTTTCAAAATCTTAACTTCAGGTGTATCAGTAAGCAAATCCACACAATGGGACTATGCTTACAGCTATGTACCTGGAGAAACACCCCTGAGCGATGTGATGCACCATGCCGCTGTTAGTGCCAAGGAATCCAACATAGCTGAACTGGAAATTGGAGAGATAAATGTTGAAACCAAAGTTCAAACACTTTCAGGCCATGCTCGCATCTCAATTCAAAATCTTCTCAACCCATCAACACCTTCACCTACAAAATCTTCTAATACCCCTTTAGTGATTGATTGGCCTGTCTGGGATATTATTACACTCAATCTTGATGGCTCTCCTACTTTGAATCACAATCTTATGACCTCTCTGCGGCACGAACACAATACCGCAAATTCAAAGATTCATTCCGGGAATGAGAAAAGGAAAAAACTAGCCCCTCAAGCTTTGGATGATACTTCTTTAGCCACTTCAACCGGGCAACCAAAAGCCAGCAAATGTGGCAAGCTTGTTGCCCTCATAATTAAATAGTCAATCACTAACCAGACAAGCCTCTCACAAATGCACAGATGGAATATCAATGTTAAGATTGATTTCCCTGAAGTTTGCAATACTTCCACTAACTTCAGAGTCAACATTGCACTGCTATAAACTCGTGGTGCAATCTCACAAGAAAACGAGTTGACTGATGGAAAATGTGCTGTTGTAATTGAAGATAATATGAGCAGGAAGTCATTCTACATCCACAACATCCTGCAGCTAACATTTTGCCCTTCTTTCAGAAGCTTTACATAGGCAAGATCCTCACAATCTATGAGATGATTACCAATAAGCACCACTGGGTTACTAAAACAATCAGCCAAGATAAGCTGTCATATATCTTGGTCCAATTGTACCTGTATAATGCTCATGTCCCTATTGCAACAGGATTTTATCCTATGATGCCCCAAGCCGGAATCTTTGTCCACCTGGATAATGTTCATATCCACTATCTCTTTCTAGTCACACCAGGTTTAAACATTACTGAAGTCCAAAACTGTATTTCAATTCCACAGACCTTGCAGCCACTTCTCAATAACATGACCACAAGCAAGTACGTCTACACTTGGGAGAAAGAGTTACACAAACAGATAAAATCATCCAAGTCAAAGAAGTGACTCTTTTTTTTACAACCTCGCAACCTACTCATGAAACCAGTTTTTTTGTTTTTACTGATTTATTTGTTTATTTACTTGTATTTGGATCTGATAAAATATTATGGTATTCAACATTCAGACATGAAATCATGAAGACTATTCACATCTCTTTTTTACATCAACCTGTCACAATACCTGAAACTTTAATTAAAATCCCCTGCCAACATTCTGAACCATTTGAATAATGTCAGCCTTAGATGAAGTATAGTCCACCTATTTACTGTCCAACCAGTGCAATAATGCTGAAAGGGGTTTCTAAGATCCCACTCCTGTGCAGCTGGTCTGTTTTTATTTTATTTTTACACCAATCAACCATACAAACTTACCCTCAGCCTGCTATCCTCCCTCCCCTCCCTGCTACCCTTAGCCTGCAAAACAACAGCCCAACCAAACAACCACTGGCTACCGTCCTTGCTACCCTTAGCCTGCCAAGAAACCGCACAACCACTGGCTACCCTCCCTCACTTCCCTGCTACCCTTAGCCTGCCAAGAAACCACACAACTGCTGGCTACCCTCCCTACCCTCCCTGCTGCCCTCAGCCTGTCAATCAACTGCACAAACACTGGCTACCCTACCTCCCCTCCTTTCTTCCTGACTGTAAGCTACCCTCCCTCATCTTCTCTTGACCACCTCTACCCTTAAAGGTAAGCCCCAAGGGACCATGCTAACTTTTTTTTTGAATACAGTCAATCCACACCCACACACTGCTTCCCCTCTTGCTTAGCCAGGTAAATTTTCCAGAGAAATATGTGATCAAGCCAAAGATAAGTGTTTCCCTTCTGTCTGCCACCAATTAAGCCAAAATGACTATTCATTTCTTTTACTCTTTCCTTGCATAATTTGGCTCTGCCTCTTTTTTATCTTGTTATTACATCTATGATAATGAAATGATTGATATCAGGGGGAAATTTGCCCGGTGACATGAAATAATTTATCATAGTAGAAAAGAAACCAGAGGAAAAAATAATCCCAAGAAAGAGCAGAAGTACAGGAAGGTGGTTCAAGAAAAGACTGGCCTGTGCAACCAAAGAATGATATTGCACCAAGTCAAGTTCTCTCTGCACAATCTATACTCCACCATCCCATGGCTTGACAACAAACACCCACCTCCCCACTCCCAAGGAGTTTTAAGAAGCTTTTAATCCAATTGAGTCCTATGGTTTCCTCCATTCTGAACTCAATGTGGTCCAGGATCCCTTGAATGAAGACTCCATCATTGCCATTATCAAATTCACTCCCTTCAACAAGTTCACTCCTTCTGAAAAGGATGACCTCAATTTCATTTCAACCTTCCTACACCATTCCAAATGGTTCATCAGCAAAGTTTCCTCCTGTCCTCAAGTATTGGGTGGCTTTATGTGGGCCATAGGTGGGTGCAAATCCTATGGAAAGGATCAAATGTTTGGATGGTACATCAAGCAGTTTGGTCCTGAAGACCAGATTGCTTTCAATTATCATTGATGCCAGTCTTCTTGGGTTCGTGAGATTATTGGTCACCTTTTGAAAAAACTGGCCCATGAACCCTTCCAGAAGAATCACAACCTCATGAAAAAATACAACTTGCCTTCCTTCTCTGATCTTTCTTATGGTGAACTTCCTGAANTACAAGTACAATTACAAAAACAAATCAACTTTGGACAGCTACAGACACCTTTCCGAGTTTCCTACAAACCTCGAGATAACCCATGAACTCTCAATAGCTGAATCTCAAGCTCTTAACCTGGCTTCCTTTGTTGGTATTGAGGGTCATGTTGCTCTTCAGCCTCAAATCAACCTCAATCTAGAGTCTACTGAAGAAAACGAAGGTATGTTATCTTTCTTCAAACATTGATTGGCAAACACTCAGCTAGTATGAACTTTCAAAATCTTAACTTCAGGTGTATCAGTAAGTGAATCCGCTCAATGGGACTATGCTTACAGCTGTGTACCTGGAGAAACACCCCTGAGCGATGTGATGCACCATGCTGCTGTTAGTGCCAAGGAATCCAACATAGCCAAGCTGGAAATTGGAGAAATAAATGTTGAAACCGAAGTTCAAACACTCTCAGGCCATGCTCGCATCTCAATTAAAAATCTTCTCAACCCATCAACACCTTCACCTACAAAATCTTCTGATACCCCTTTAGTGGTTGATCGGCCTGTCTGGGATATTATTACACTCGATCTTGATGGCTCTCCTACTTTGAATCACAAACTTATGACCTCTCTGCGGCACAAACACGATACCGCAAATTCAAAGATTCATTCTGGGAATGAGAAAAGGAAGAAACTAGCCCCTCAAGCTTTGGATGGTACTTCTTTAGCCACTTCAACCGGGCAACCAAAAGCCAGCCAATGCAGCAAGCTTGTTGCCCTCATAATTAAAGAGTCGATCACTAACCAGACAAGCCTCTCACAAATGCACAGATGGAATATCAATGTTAAGATT
>LAVV01004777.1:12649-29004 GCA_001263375.1 Puccinia sorghi
CGTCGGCTACGTCGTGGGAGTCGTTCGACCAAATCTTGGGAGTCGTTTTCCCAAGGCCCTATTTAATATCAAACCAATTCTCTAACCTAATAGAAGGAGAGGGTTTGATATATGGGTAAAACAAGAAAATTCAGCAGGATGAAAAAAGCCCTGAAGTTAGACTATAAGGGACAATAGATGTTGTCCCAATCAATTGACCCTGATCATACAAATTGAAATGAATTGATCAGTAAATCCATGTTACCCAGATACCATCTCTCTTCATGGAAATCATATAGGGATCAACAATTAAAACCCACTTACTATAGGGTTAGAGAGGAACAAAATTAAACCTCCTAACATGGAATATTGACAGTATCAAAATTAAGCTACCTGATCTTAAACACCTATTACAGGAAAAACAGGTAGCAATCACGTCAATCCAGGAACACCTAAGGAAAATAAAAAAATATGTCCCAGGGATACAGGGATATAAGCTTTTTAATAGGCCTAAAGAAAAAGACTTCAGAGTACAATGTCTCTGTGTACAGTGCCCGGACAAGAGTTAGCAGCGGGCTTTTTTTTTGCTGCAAGCTTACTGAGCAATTGAAGTCCGTGCTTGTGCATGCTGAAAACCAACCATCGCCAATGTCTCAAAGATGACCCACAATATCCTCACAACCAAGCAGAAGGATTATTGTCGGCATGATGAAGGCAGGAGCGACAGCTAGGGGAGTTGCTCGAAAGCTCAGCCTTCCCCAACAGACTGTTTCAGGGGTCAACCGGTGTTTTCAGGACCAGGGGACTGTTGCCACGGCTAGTTTCTCTGAGGTCCTTGCAAGATCAAGGAGGCCAACTTGCGACAGCACAACCGCAAGCTGGTATCCCATTGCAAGGATCAGCTTGCACACCAACCTCACCTCTAAAACTGTTTCTTGAAAAACAATCCGAAATCGTGTGCATGATCTTGGCTATAACAGCCATGTGGCTGCAAAGAAGCCCTTCATCAATGACCAACAAAGAACAAAGCAACTTGCTTTTGCAAAGGACATTCTTTCCTGGACTGTTAACGACTGGAAAGCAGTCCTCTGGTCGGACGAGTTGTTGTTTTAGATTGGAAAGCTGTCCAAAGAAACCTGCGTCTGGTGCAAACCACACAAAAAGTATGATCTCAGCTGCCTTCAACCACTTTCAAGAGCGGTTGCACATCCACCATGGCCTGGGTTGCCTTTTTCAATTTCATTAAAGGCGGTCTTTCTACCACCAAAAGAGTGAATGGCCAAGGATTTAATAGAGAATTTCTATCAACCTTACCTCCTCCCCTTCCTCAACCATGAAGATCCAGACCACCGACTACTTTTCATGGAAGATAAAACTCCCATCCACACTGCACTAGCTAGTTGAGCTTTCAGGAAAAGTCAATCAATCAAGAAGATGCAAGATTAGCCACCCAAATCCCCTGAACTAAATCCTCTTTAAAATGTCAGGAAAGTTCTCAAAATCAATGTCCAAGAATTGTATCAACCTCACTCAGTTGAATAAATGAAACAAACACTTCAGCTTACCTAGGAGGCATTCCCTGAAGAAACTCTCAAGAAAATTTTAGCCTCAATGCTAGAAGGAATGCAAGCTTTTATTGATGCCAAAGGTGGACCAACTCAATGGTGACTTATTATTTTTTTATTTTATTTTTTTATTTATTTTATTTATTTTTTATTTTTTCACTTGTTTTTTATAATCATTCTCTGCATCTCTTTCTCTCTACCCTGAATTTCTTGTCTTATTTTTCATGTTGAATTTGAAGATTTTTTTATTTATTTTATTTTTTTCTCTATTTTTTTTAAGGATACAAAACTTTTTTTTTTCAATTTTCAGTTTAGATAATCACATTGAGGAACCTTCTAGCTTCTGAAAGATAATTTTCAACTGTTGCATTGCAAAAGGACTTTTTTTAACAAAGAAAAATAATGGGCCCTTAAGTCTTGTCCAGGGTTAGGGTTTTAGGGTTAGACTGTACACCAATAAACAAATGTACATGAAGTTGACACACAAACAAAACACATTGTATATGTTAAGGTTTAGAGGCAAACTGGAGCTCACAGTTGGCATATACTATCAATATGTATGCCCTCCAGTTCATCCCAAGGAAAGGACAGAGGAGTTATCCGGGGTTATTTGTACACCCTACTCAAGAATCTCCTCACAGAATCAATTAAAATAAATAACATAAAAATTCTACATGATCTGAATGATGAAGAAAAGCAGATCCTTAATCATATTAGGAAGTCCAATATAACCTGCACAACCTTCAATTGGAAATTGTTAAGGATCCCAACAGTGCTTCCATAAAAGCTACAAGCACAGTTGAAGGACAATACATTGTTAACTTCTTGAATACACCAGAAGTGGTATCAATCACCAGACCTAAAGTGAAGGCAATGTGTACATGTTGCCTTTGTTTTTGGCCTGTTGAATGTTAAAAAATGTTACAGTGGAGAAATCTCTCTTCAACATAAGTGATCGTTGGCCAGTGATTCAACCTATGAGCATAGTTGAAAAACCTCAAGTAAATCACAAACCCAAATCTAAAGTCTGGAACCATAAGGGAATAGACTGACATGGGTGGGAGTTAGTTCTCTCACAAAGATGGAATGCATTTACTATTTCAAAAATGGATGATGAAACCCAACTGGATGAAACAGCTAAATGGTGGGTGGACACTCTCAATAAAATTGGAAAAGAATACCATCTACTGGAAATCCCAATGGAACAGCAAAAGTTTGAATGTGATAGAAAAACATTACAAGCTATTAAAAACTCTTGCTGATCATGTGAAAAGCATCATCAGAAGTTACATATCCAAACCCCTTGCTCAAAAAGTTTCAAAATACTAGTATATGTGATCGAAACTGCGCCAAACCTGAAATAAGAAAATTTGCCAAAATGGAAAGCTTAAGGAAGATTCAAAAAATAAATGATCTCTTACTTGAAAATGAGGGTCAAGATTTCCACAGCCTCCTCCAAAAGGGACAGGGGAAATAACATGGTAACATGGAAAATGCACCATGTTTTAATGATAATAATGTATTAGTAACTTCTACCAAAGAAATTCTTAAGGCTAGGGCTGAATACTCAGATAACCTAGCCTCTGTCCCAAAAATTTACACTGACCCCACAACATTGACTCATTTTAGACCCAAACAAGTCAAACAAAAAGAACCATCTGACAATTACCTATTTAACTCATTAGAGAGTGAATCTGAAACCTCTGCTGATGAAGAGGTCACTCTCACTAAACCTGAATTTTTAATGGCTATCAGGCAAATCCAAATGAATGCTGCTCATGTAAAAAGTGGTTTCCTGGCTATGCACTTGAAAAAAGTCCTAGAAATTGAGTGTCAATTACAAATTAGTCAGGATTGGGAGGGAGCACCAACCTATGGTGAAACCTATTTCCCAATTACTTTGGATTACTCCACTGTGGAGCTTGAATGCTGGTTATTTCCACACATACTATTGGTCCCTCCTCTGAAACATCTACTAAATATAATGAGGGGATCTACGGTTGAAGACTCAACCAAAAATTTGGAATGAAGAAATCCTGATAAATCTTCCAAAACCAGGACAGGACCAGAGACGGTTAAATGATACAAGAGGAATAACTATATCCTGTAACAAAGGGAAACTCCTACTCAACATCTTGGCAACTAAGAATTTGAAGAAACTAGAAGAAGAGAAGTTATTTTTAAAAACCCAGGCTGGCTTCAGAAAAGGCCAAGAGGCGGTTGCACATGTAGTAAGCCTCAGTGAGATACTCAAACATTGAAATAATGAAATCAACACACATTTGCTATATACGTTGACTTCAAAAAGGCATTTGACAGGGTACATAAAGGTGGGCAAAACTCACAAATATAAGAATTCATAATGATTTGGTTGAGATTGTAAAGAAAGGCTATGACTCCTCAAAGATACAGGGCAGACTTGGGGATCAACTATCCCATCCTTTCACTAGGGAAATAGGGACTTCTCAGGGCTGTCTTTCACCCCTCCTATTTATCATCTTTGTGAATCATATATTTAGGGAGGTTACTGAGGGCATAGATGTTCCAGGACTACACCAAAAAGTCCCTGGGCTCCTCTTTTCCAATGAAACTCTTATCTTTGCCAACACACTAGAAGAGATTGAGTGTATACTTAACTAGAAACCTATTGTGCTAAATGGAATTTAGCCCTGGGTTATGAAAAGTGTGGCATCATACAATATGGACCACCTGACTCACTAGTAAAAAACCTACAGAAGGGGAGATGAATTAATCAATGACTTATGGTCAGTTGATTAAAATCTCCTATACAGAATTGCCTGGATCAAATCAATGAGGGAACTCATATTATCTCTTCATTCACCAGCACTAAAGCCTGAAGGAAGTGCAGAAAGGGTGACCCAGGAAAACAGCCAATTTTATTGATACATCAATACATGTCCCATGCGTTAGGAACAGTGTAGCATATCTAAGTAGGCTCTGTATGCAAGCCCTACCAACAACTAAGGAGTGTATTCAAGTAATGAAGGTATTCCAAAAAGGATGCAGCTTGACGGAATACATTTGCCCATGCTGTCATCAATTCTTTGAAGGGGAAGAATGGTGCCACTACATATTGAACTGTAAAACATTCAAGAAGGAACAATGTAAATACATACAATCTTCCATCAATACCTTCAATTCTTATATGGAAGGAGAGATGGGACTGGGTGATAAAAATCTCTACATTCTCCTTCTAGGAGGCTTGCTAAGGGAGTTATTCCCAGATAGCTCCACAGCAGTAGGAGATAAAGTTGGAATCTATGTAGAAACAGACCATGGCAGTCAAGACCTTACATTTTGGGTAAATGGTTATGGACATATCCCTCACTTCTATCCTAGGAGTGGGGAGCACAGATATGTGGCAATCTCTGATTATTTTCAAGAGGTTGCACCTCAGATTGAAACTCGGCTATATAAGGAAGCAGAGCAATCTGAGGTTGACTCACCACTGCAAGTGAGCTACAGGAACTCCAATGATAAGTCCATATGAGTCCTCCTTAGAGGGGATCACTTGTACTTATAAATCAAATAGGGCCAGGCCTAACGGTATGCCAAAACCCATCCCTTCGGGGATTGGGTGACAGAAGGTGGTTTTTACCAGGTAAAAGCCCTGAGACCCTGGTCCCAGTCGGCAGTTTTTCCTCCCGTAAGGTTGGCTTTTTCTGTTGTCTGTTTTTGGGAGTCCCTCCTCGTAGGGATGGGCAAATTTTCCACCTAAAAATCTTGACCCTCACACACTTTGTGTATAGGGTGAAAAGATCCGTACAAAAAAAAGAAAATATGGCTTTGTATGCCTCCCAATGAGTTTTTTTTTTTCACAAAAAAAAGCCAAGGATGATGCGGTTAGATGCAGTGTAGTGACTAATGTTGTTCCGTGTGACCTGCGCCGCCTCTAAAGCCAGCCGGGGATTCGTACATGATTTGAATGTTTCTCATGAGAGCCTTTGATGACTGATTATAATATTTGCTGAAGATGGGTCGCTTGATGTTGATTGCTGCTAATTAATATCGATTATATAGCTGGGTCTTAATCAGGAAAATGGAATGGTCTTCCAGAAAGCATCTTCAGTTGAACCAAATATATACGTAATAAATTAGAGCATCAAGTTATCTACTCCGACACACGGAAAGTGAGTATGCCACGACGCATGTTGCCTTGATCAGGGAAGTCAGATGTTAATTGGCGCATATTGAAGAGATAGCCGGATCAAACTCTCATATTATGATTTAATACGTAAATGTAGGGTCAAGTTGTGGTGATCTCTTCTTTCTTGCAGCACCCGACCCAGGTGGAATTCAGATTAATAGCTGACTCTTCTGGTGAAGACGTGGTTTATTTTTGGAGGAATGTTGGGTGGGATCGGGTTGTCTACTCCCCGCATAGCCCCCCCGGGGCAGAGTAGGCTGTGTGTTTTCGGTAGGTGAAAGAAGAAGAAGTGAAAGAAGACTCAGCTAAAAACCAATTCGGTTCTGCAAACGAACAGAAATGCAGCAACTACCAACACAACAACAACAACAACAACAGCAGCAGCAACAGCAACAACAACAACAACAACAACAACAGCAACAACAGCCGCAACAACAGCAGCAGCAGCAACAACAACAACAACAACAACAACTAATACAACAACAGCAACAACAACAACTAATACAACAGCAGCAACTACTGCAACAGCATCAACTACTGCAACACCAGCAACAGCAACAGCAACAACAACAACTACCGCCAAGAAGACTCGAACAACAACCACATCTACTACAGCAACTCCAAAACCCTCAACTACGTAAACAGTTTCAACTACACCACCAGCAACTACTCCAATCACCCCCTTCTTTCCATCAACAACCAACACAAAATCATCCACTCCACAGACCAAACTCGGTCATACTCTCCCAACAACCCAATACACGCTCCGCTACCCCATCCTTCTCATCCCAACCAACACCCCAAAATCCACCACTTCGACCAAATTCACTCGCTAACCTCGATTCCCCTTCCTCAACTTCATCACAACATTCCCCACCAAAGCAGAATCTCTCAGCACCCAATCCAAGCAACACCGATCACCCTTCCTCCCAATCCCATCATCAATCTCCCCCATCCATCCAGCTCTCACCATCCATTAACCCCTCCTCACCCTCTCCATCCGGTCATCTCCAAAAGCTTCCACTCAAAACAACTCTCTCAGATCAACCAGCCAATGCTAGCTCATCAACAGACTCTCATCCCTCTCCAAAAAAACAAATCATCACTAATGATTCCGATATGGCTTCAATCATCCACTGGGCTACCAAGGACCAGGCACATGACTCGGCCATCTATCATGGCCGTCGACAAAAGCGTACCATTTTTGCCACCTCCTACGGCGATGCACTTCACGCTGCACGTTGCGACTGGCTAGGCGAAGCCACTCCAAACCGACCAACCGGAAGGTTTCGACTTCAAATGCCAATCGATCATAACAGGGCTGCCGCCGCTGGTAAACGCAAGAGTCGTCCTCGACTCAAACTTAGCAAACAAGATCTCAAACTCATCTCAAACACACAAGAAGTTCTAGTACCCATCAGACTCGAAATCGAAGTAGAACATTGGAAACTGAGGGATACATTCACTTGGAATCTCAAAGGTGGGTTTTTCCCATTTCCTCGTCTTAAACAACAACAAATCACTCATTCGGTTCCTACCGGCAGACTGATATATTTATATATATATCTATCTATAAATATATATATATATATATATATAATAATTTATTACGTCCTCATCATTATACAGAACCCGTAGTCACTCCAGAACAATTTGCCATACATCTCTGTGAAGATTTAATCCTACCCATACAACACTTCTCTACTCCCATCGTAAGCGCCATCAAAGAACAATTGGAAGAATATAAACTTCACGAAAAGTTTCAAGGTCATCTCGCCAGTCACGTGATCCCTCCCGAAGAAGAATTGCTTGGTGATGATATCAAGATGGAAAACACCCATCATGTGCAAATCAATCAAGAGATCATCGCCAATCTTCAACAGCAGAAGGAAGATTCATGGTGGGCCCATTGGAGGGATCGCATATTGAGGGTCGATGAACAGTGTTCAGATCCTCAACAGGATCCAATTCACCTACAGCCCGACTCGAAACGGATCAAGCTCGAACCACACGTAACCCCCACCATCCATCAGTCATCGATCAAATCGCGTCTCATCGATCAACACGATCAAAACTTGAAACCCGAACCGGCTGAAGGCATCACAGTCTCAATGGATATGAGAGATGACGAACTTCGAATACCTATTAATTTAGATATTATCTCGGGTAACATCCATCTCACTGATCGCTTCGAATGGGAAATTAGTGAAATCAATAATTCTCCTGAAGAGTTCGTCGAGATTTACGCAAATGACTTGGGTCTCGGGGGTGAATTCAAGTATGTCCCCTGCCAGCTTTCCAACCCCTGTGATTTCCCCTGCAAATCTAGCAAATCGCAAGAGGAGTCAACAAATCAATTCCAATAATAATACTACTTCAAAACTGTCATGCCGTTGTCCCTGGCAATGCTAACTTTCTTTTTCTGATTTATTCAGGACAGCAATTGCACACTCTATTCGTGAACAGATTGAAACTTACGTCAAATCTCTCGCCCTGGTCGAACACCACAATGGCTATCCGGTACCCAACGATGAATTACGATATGCTTTTCTACAGAGAGTCACAGAACCAATTCGGACAGGACAAGTGGACGACTTTACCCCATTCCTCAACCTCCTCAATGCTGAAGAACTTGACCGCCAGGAGAAGGAGCACGATCGAGAGGCACGTAGGAAGCGCCGACAGACTCGCAGTCGTCGTGGTATTACCTTGCCCGACCGTGAATCACAACGCACCGTCCGCAGCATCGTGCCCATCCAAGGACTCAAGATGGTGATTCCCTACCAAAACGAGAACGAAGATCTAATAGTACCCATGCAACCCGTTGCTGAACCGTTTGCCATAGAGGAATCGGCCGTGGAAATCCCCGAGCCATCCGGTCAGTTTTCTTGTGGTCTTGATTTCTTCAGCGCCTATAGGTGTGTAAGTGTACTTATTGCCCAATCATCACCTCACAGACCTTCCTCCAAAGCGACATATTCCCGTTAGCAAAGAAGTGCATGCTCCTGAGAGTCAGTCGGGCACACCAAACAAAGCTACCGGCAGTCGAGTATCTCGTCGGTTGCGCGGTGCCACTGCGGACGTTGCTCCTTCTGGTACACCTCCCAAAACCAATGAGTTCAACCCAACAATCGAGAAAGAAGATGCGCCGACGCCCACTAACGCTGGTACACCTGTACCCTGTCCAACCAACAAAAAGATGCCCAACAAGACCGAGTCATCAACTAACGCTACCGCCAATAAGAAGCCCCCTCCAGCAGGACCTCGCACTCGAGGAATTAATTGGGAGTCTCTTGGCCTGCACGACCCGATGGTAGACGGGGTTTGGCACTGTAGTAATTGTGGATGTCCCGAGCAGATTGCTGTAGGCAGGCGAAAAGGTTTGGGCGGAAAAGATACGCTTTGTGGCGAATGTGGTAAGTGATTTGACTTTGATCAATCTCACTTAGTATCTCTCCCCATTGATGCATGTGTCATGTACTTTTTTTTTTCTTTAACAGGGCGATACATGCATCGGTACAAGAGAAATCGACCTACCATCTACAATACTTCCGTTGACTACCATACGAGCCTCAAGCTGGAGGCTGATAAAGCCAAGCAAGCTATCGCTGACCAGGCAATTGTTCGCAAAGATAAGAACAAAGCGGATAATCAAAATCTTGCGACCAATCAAAACAGCAAGAAGCGCAAGAAAGAGGGCCGTGCCAGTTTATTGCCCAAATCGGAACAGACGAGGCGCAGTCAAGACCGCGCCGGTAGTGTCCCTAGTAGTGCCAAGAGTCCTGCTTCCAGAGATTCCTCGCCTGTCGTGTCAGTTCGTTCAACAAATAATGGTGGCTCGGAAAAGAATCTGTCCAGGAAGCGTTCGCGCATCCATGCATTGTCAGACGCACCACCCACCACCCGCGCCCAAAAAAACCTATCCAAGAATTTGGTAGTGCTCGACTCTCCCGAAGAACCGGACAATTCGCCCGAATCGAACTCCCCCACCAATGTGAGATCACAAACCACATCTGGCTCTCAGCCTACGAAGCCATCCCGCGTTAGCAGTCGTCGGAGTAGCACAAAGACGGATAAAATTGGTGTTAAGAAAAATTCTGATAAGAACGATAATGACAATCACGACCCTGCAGGCTCGAAATCCCCCCCAACTATTGCAACGCGACTAGAGAATCGAAGGAGGAAAGAACTCCGATCGAGAGAGCAGTCCGAGAAAATCAAGAATGGGAGTAAAAGCGTTGAGGAAGAGCGAGCGGGAACTCAGCTACCTCCTGCTGTTTCTCGTTCTGGTTCCGTCTCAGGCTCAGCAGCTGGGGGTAAGCAAGATATGAAAAACGAGCAGCGACGTTCCACAACCAACGGACGGGTCCCGCCGTCAATCGGCACCGCTCGAAAGATAGAAGCTCCTCAGTGGATGACACTGGCGCTCCAAAATATTAAGGAGTCATACCCCTCCGATCGGGTTGAGTTAGTCCCCAAGCCAAAGAGGGAGACGCTTGGACCGGGTCAACCACCGATCATTGTCGGCTGCGATTGGCGGTTGAAGTGCCTTGATTGTCCTGGAAAGGTGTGTTTTCATCTTCTGTTTTTTTTTTTTTTGGAAATAGTCCAGCATCACCCCAACCTGCGAGCTCAAATATCTCTTCTGGTTATGTAGCTTTATACAGTTGGGCCGGGAGAATCCTTCACCAACTTTGACGTGCACTTAAAAAATCGAGTAAGTAGGAGAGACAGAACAAAATAAGATAAAATCAGGAAGAACACAAGTTTAGCAATTTGACTTTTCATCACATTTTCCCTCCTGACCGTAGCAACATCGACAGAAAGTGGAAGATAGACTCAACGGGAAGGCCCAGGTCTCGCCCACTGGCAGTTCACAAAACCAACCAGAAATTTCACCGACTGGGAGCTCAAATCAGCATGCTCACGGTTCCTCCTCAACAACTCAGCCTCCCCAAATCTCACCCACTGACGGTTCTGAGCAACCATTCCAAATATCACCAACCGATGTGGCCCAATCTCAGATCCCTCCCACCAACGCCGCCCTCCAAATCTCGCCCACGGAGAACAGCTATCAGGCTCATCAAGTCTCATTATCTAATAACCTAGTTTCTGCCGGGGTATCCAATTCACAGTATCAGCCAGCCGACTGGAGCAGTAATATGCAGCGATCAGAAGAGATGCCATTTCGGCATACGGAACATGGTGCAGTCGGCCTAGCGCAACAATTGCAGCTTTCCACCACCGCGACATCATCGTTACCGCCGATCACGACCACTTTTGCGGCGGCCGAATCGGTGTCCCCAGATTTGGACAACATACCTCATCAGCTTCGCAAGCACAATGGTGAACAATCAGCCGACCGGTCGCCTCGCTCAAAAGGCCGTGTGGCAGCACCATCGTCGATCGATGCAGTCGCTCTGCAGGATGATAATTCGGTTGGGAGCATAGAACGGAGGCAGGGCTTGGTTCAGCCGGATGATCACGCTGAGGCCTTTCCTATAACGACCACTTTGACAACGAACCGTCCGGACAACCGATCGAGTCAAGACACCAGCGATGAACCACACGGGTTCCCCCCGCAACCTTTTCCGCAGCTTTCTGCTAGCGTTCCTGCGGCAGACCCGAGTGAGCCTCGCCTTGTAGGCCGTCCCGAGCTGCCTGCCAAGCCCATGACCAATACCGACGGCACAGGCCACCTGTCATCCTCGGGCTTCGCAGCGCCCGGCTTGTCCTCCAGTCAGGGAGCAGCCCCCATCCTTGCCGGCCCCGCGGCCCACCTTCCGCTCCCCCATCGCCAACTCACTACTGGCACCCCTCACCACCCTCATCCTCATCCTTATGCAAACCACCATCACTATATCCAACATGGCTTTCATGGCCATGTGAACCCTTCTTCTGCCTTGCAGCCCTCCGTCCCCTCTAATACTCCTCCCACCACCTCCTCTTGCTCCTCCATTCCCGTCCCCATTCGTCATCCTCCACCGCCTCACCCCCTCGTTCATCCCTTGCCTAAAAAACCCACCTTCGATTGATCCCCCCCCTCCTTTCTCTCCCTCTTGATAACAAACATAACCTAGAACTCGTATATTCACAGAAATAAACAATCAAGTGATGTGCTTGTTGAGCTACTACTTAGTCTTCCCCCCTTCTTTTTTTTTAGTAAACAATCAATCTATTATATACACCTCTTGCTTTTTTTCCCCAATAGCAACAAAATGAGGATAAGAAGAAAAAAAGAATGAAAGCTGCTCTATTTTTTGTTGTTGGTGTTGTTGACCACATTCAGCTCTTTTCATTTTTTCATTTTTTATGATGCGCATGAAACAACAAGAAGAAGACTTGAAAAAGTACTGATTTATTTAGGTATGAGGTTTGTCTGTGTGTGTGGGAGAGAGTGTCTGTGAATGTAGGAGAAGATGTGTAATTTCCTTTTTCCTTTGTGTGGATTGATAATGAAATGAGGTTTGTGGGATAAGTAGTTGTTTTCTTTTTGAGTAGCAGCATCAGATGTCTTGTTTCTTTGCCCTTTTTATCCAAATCTGTCTTCTTGTTTGCATGTGAAATGCACATCTCATATGGTCCTTTCTTATGAGATGTCTCAGGATAAGCATACACTGAAATTGGTGCTTCATGATCAATAGAGTCAAATTAAATAGTGTATATATACTCTCACCCTTTTGTTGTTTCCTAAAGAAAGAAAAGAAAAGGAACTGGAGGACTTCCCATCAATCTGGAAGCCCACCTAGCTCTAAATCTGGAATTCTCAAACCTAGAACTCCAGATTTTCCTAAAATGTCCATTCCATTGCTCTCCTTGTATGTGCCTTTCCACATTTATCAGGCCAAAAAAACCACCCCTCCCAATGACCAATACTGTCCAGGAGGGATGGATACCTCTCATAGTGACCTGTGACTGCCATTTACTAAGTTTAAACTCTTTTGATGGCATGTACTGGTCATCAAGAGAGTGTACACTTCTGGTTAGCAAGTGATTGTACACATTCTTAGTGGCCAGTACCTGTCAATGAGAGAGTGTACAGTATGTCATGGCTAGCATTGGTCTCCAATAGAGTGTATAGTCTCTCAATTTTGATGAGGGCCATAAGGAGCCAAAGAGCATGAAAGCCATCCAGAGCTGATCACTCATGAAGGGCATTGAATCAGAGTGGCCAGGGTGGTTGAGCCATGGAAACCCGGCCTTGGAAAATGTTTGGGGGTTTCCAACCCAAAAAACAGGGGTTGTCACCCCAATTACAACCACATTGTAAAATAATTATCAATTCAGCCATTCCCCCAAGATATAAGATTTTTTGGGGAACATACCAGACTTATTATAAGTAAATAAAATAAGGGCCTTGGGAAAACAACTTCCAGGAATTGGTTGAACGACTCCCATGACGTTGTGGATGTCAAGCATTGAAGTTGTTTGACTAATTCTCAAGCCAAAATGAGTCGGTGGGTCTAATTCAAAAAAAAAAAAAAACCGACCCTGGGGGAGTTGTCGTGCTAAATCCGAGCACAGACAAGGGAGTCGGTGGGAAATTTCCCCCCAACACGCATTGCAGGAGTCATGCAGCCAATCCTGTCTGCCCGACTCCAAAAAAAAAAAAAAAAAAAAAACTAGCAACTCACCTACACACACAACACACCCACCAACCGACACAAACACACCACACAACTACACANGGGCATTAAAGGGGGGATAATGTTATGATCCTGTAACCCCCTCTGGGACTTGCCAGGGGTTTCCCAACTGGTCCAGCCTCCACACCTTTGTACATCCCCCAGTTAGCAATCTACATTCTCAACCTTGACCATTACACATTTAGTAATGGCAAGAGAATTCATAAAATCAGCAGGTACCTCTTGTGCCAGTGCCTACATATTTTCATGAAAAACTGCAGGTTGGATACCGTCAAAATGCTTACCCCGGATAGCTACTTACATTTGACTGATTTTGTGAGTTTGCAAGCCAATCTTAACAACGTTAATGCTGATCAGACCTGAGGAACGGGGAGAATAAGATTCAATTTAATCTTGCAAGTGGTCACCAACCACAACACACCAAGAATTTGTTGAGGAGTGTTAATTGCCCGCTCAAAGGCTGGGGAAAAAGCTGGGTTATTGGCAAGTTGTAGGTAGGCAAGAATGTCTTTAACCTAATATATACTTTGAAAAGCAGTTAGTGGGGTCACCTAAAGTATTTGTTAGAATGCAACTCACTTCATCAAGCTCAAAAAACTTTTGCCTGCCAAGCATGCAGACTGGGATTCTATCAGCTTTTGGTGCATCTTCCAGGTTTCAACTCAACGCATTGTAGAGAATCAGCATACAGTAATTGTAATATTCAAGTTGACCACCATTATTGTGTTCAAACACACAATTTATTTCTTGGGGAATAAAATCAGCTCCCTCCATTGGATTGCCAAAGGATCACCCTGTCCCAAAAATTTGAAGATGGTTGTTGGCCCCATCATTGCCACGCATTCCACTCATTGTTAGTAAGCCTCCTGTATAAGCTCCTTGGCTGTAATCTTTCATTCACATGTTAGCCTGGGTGTCATCAAACACTTCATAGTCCTCATTAACATCTCCCCACTTGCACTTGCATCTCGAAATCACTTTCCTTGCTACTGTCTTTCTCTTCCTCATTTTATTCATAGTACTTGACTTCAGAATCATCATACCTGCTTTTATTATCCAAATCAATGCTAGTATTGCAGTCACTGTTTTGGTCATCATCAGAAGATGATTTGACTTCTTGAGTGACCGCAAAATCCAAGTCATAGTCCTTGGTTACTTCAGACCAGCAAGCTTCAGTGAAGCGTTTGTCCCCCAGCTTCTCAAGAGGAACCTTGAAGCAGATGGAGTCCTTAGAATCCTTCAGAAATGCCACGCTATCAATGTTGGCTATATCTTGCCTCTGAGCAGGCAGTTTTCTTGTTGAACCATTTAATGTTATAGAAGTCAAGTGAAAACCCTTTTGGGGGCTTTGGAAAAATGGTTGGGGGAGCACTCTCAACCAGGTTTTGATTTCAACCTTGAGCACGTTCCCCTTCATCTTTGTCTGCGTCCTTCATGACTTTGTCGAGGCATTGGAAGAACTCCGTAGCGGTTGCCAATTTTAATGGTAGTTTTTTGACAATATAAACCCCCTTTTTTGGGTATTGTTTGTCATCACTGTTTGCCTGGATGGAGTTGATTATATTTACATAATGTTTGGGAAGGTTGTTGTTGATCGCAAACTTGTATCGCTTGTCTTTGAGCTGGAGATCCATCCGGCAATCAGTTAAAATTTGATATTGTTACAATTGGCAAGAAAAAAAACCTTAATGTTTCTCGGGAACTCTGAATAACCTTTCTCTTCTTGTCACAGTCATGTTCTCCTTTGTCTTTTTTTTCCTTGCCTACAACCAACGGTGGGCCAGTTACAGTAATAGTAGCATTAGTGTAGTGTAATGTTAGCTTTTTTAAGCTACGCTACTCAAAGGTTACTGTTAGTTGCAAATTCTGGACAACTAATGCTACAAATTTCTTTCAAAAAAAAAGTAACTGTTAACATAGCGTTAGTTCTCCTGCCAAAAAAAAAACTAACGCTACCCAAAAACCTTGTTAGTTGTTTTGTAGCTTCAGAAGTTATGCTACAAATTAAAGTTTAACCTTTAATAAGTTTAACTAACAGTTAACGTAACTGTTCATTTCAGTTACACTAACATTGAGCGTAACTAATGGTAAGTTACGCTGATTGTGAGCGTAGCTCAAGACTATAAAATAAACCTTCCCAAATTAATGAAAACACTTGTCATTATTCCAGATATTATTTACCAAAAAAAAAACCAACATTTCTTTTTAATTATCAGATCCAAAGAAAAACAAAATCACAACTTATCAACAAATTACTTAAGATTCAGCATAAATTTTGATAATTTTTTGGGCCTTATCAAATGATCCTGATACTTGTATCCCTTCTTTCAGACACACATCACCACTAACACATTGTTCAATTTTTCTTGGCTTTAAGCTTCCACGACCACTAGAACAGACATTGGCAGCCAAAGAAAAAGTACGCTCCACTGCACAAGAGGATGCTGAGGATGCTAAGAAGTCTTTGGCCAATGATGCAAGGACAGGATAAGTTGATGAATGGTCCTGGAAAAGAACAAAATACAAATTAAATACATTGGACACTTAATCATATCTATTCATTAAATAACTTACCTTCCACCATGTCAAAAGACTTTGGGGATCCTTTGCACTAGGTCCTTGAAGGCGATCCATATTTTTGATATAAACCTCTAGCTCTTTAGTTTTGTCGTTGGTTTCAGGAGCCTCAAATAAGTCAAAAATATTGTCTGGGTTGATGATGGTAGGTTTTGTTTTCTCCAAGAGCTTGTCGTCATTTTCCTTTTTCTTCAAGATATCGTTCCGCTTCTGGAAGTGTTGCTCCAACAAAGCTTTGGCATTGTTTGCTTTTTCAGGCCAACAATGGGTAAACAATTTCAATCGAAAAGTAGGATGAAGAAGAGTGGCCATGACCAGTGTTTCACACTCCAGCGCCTCTTCCTGGTAGGTCTCAAGCTTTTCAATCATCTTGGCATACATTGGGTGAAGTGCGGCTTCTCTTCCTAATGCTCTGTCCTT